>BQNB010205640.1:0-10603 GCA_026074375.1 Tanacetum coccineum | reverse complement strand
CACATTTCGCTTGAAAATGTCATATTTCGCTTGAAAATTTTCACATTTTGCTTGAAAATGTCACATTTCGCTTGGCAGTGACATATTTTGCTTGGAAATTTCATATTTCGCTTGAGCTGTGACATATTTCGCTTGGATATTGCATATTTCGCTTGACTGCATGCATATTTCGCTTGATGCATGCATATTTTGCTTGACTGCATGCATATTCCTCTTGGATTACATTTGGATTACATATTCCGCTTGGATTACATATTCCTCTTGGATTACATATTCCGCTTAGATTACATATTCCGCTTGGATTACATATTCCGCTTCATTCAAACCTGCATATTCCGCTTCATTCATACAGAAAGCCAACTTCGAGCAAAGCATGTCCTTTTCCAACAAAATCACCAAAAACACACCCTTTTTGACCTTGTTCCTTGATTTTTCTTGCACAACTAGTTACCTTATGCCTAGATCTTGCTTAAAAACATAAACAGAAACACATCTAAGCACAAAAATTCGGGTTTGACTTTTTGAACCAAGAACAAAAAGTAACTATAAATCACGATCTAAACACCATGATATGGTTGCAACATAACCTGTTTAACAAGTATAACAAGGAAAGAGGATGATTAACAAACCAATAAGCGAAAACCCATTTGATCCGTGGATTTTTTTGACCAAAATAAGCCACGAAATTGAGCTTATTTAACCACACGAATCAGTGAGTAACCAACACGGATTCCCCATATGCTATGGTGCCAATGTAAGATCCTGTATAACACTTCACTTCATATCATACAACACGAATCAAACTAGAAAAGAGATAAAGAGAGTTGATCTTTTAGAGAGAAAGAGGAGAGAGAGTTGAGAGAAAGTGAGAGAAAGAAAGATAAAAGATTAATTAGAAAGTGATCAACTAACTTTTCCTAGGTGGAAAAGTTATATATATATACCCCGGCACATTAAGTGACGCGCGAGATATTTAACTAGGACCCAGGCTCGGGTTTTGCTTGGGATTAAACCCGAAACATATACAATATTAGATTAACTATTGAGCCCGATTCCCGATATTATACTATTACAACATTAACTTATTAAATGACCGAGACTCGTACACGTAATGAACGAACTTCCTGTTCAGCTCAATATTTTGAGGCTAACAAACGCTCACCAAGATCCGAACGTAGTCACGGGTATGTTCCTTCTAAACCAACATCTAGCTAGAGTATTATTTGATTCAAGAGCCGATAAAAGTCTATACATTTAGGTCAGGCTAGGAGTCATTATGAGTATTATTTGTGTATTTTTATTTGATATTTTCTAAGAGCCGAGATTTAAATAATATTTTGATTATTTTGTTTTTTTAGTTATAAGTGTCGTTATCCTTATCTCGTTTTTCTTTTGATGCTTTAATATCGCTTAACCAAAAATTTCCAATTAACAACTGATTCTACTCTAACGACATTGTGAAATGGAAGATGACGATGGAAAAAATAGTAGGCAAACTAATATTGATTATCCAGGGGTTGCTTCACTCTTGATTGTTTTGCTAGAAACCAACCAATTTAGAACGATAATTGACCTTATTGCCAATTAATAAAAAAATATAAAAAATAAATAAATTAAATAAAAAATAAAAAAAAAATAAAAAAAAAATTTTTAAAACTCTGTTTTGTTTTCGACGTTGTCATTGGTTTATGGAGTGTTTATCCAAGTATGTATCATGCAGATTAGATCGTTTAGTGACTAGAAATTCGTTTTCCACATCACACTATATATTGATGGTGAAACTTTTGTTTTCATAAGAGGGTGGAAGATCGAAAGAGTGGTAAAACTCGACGGATAAAGCCTCTTATCCATTGTTTTAAAATCCGGGGAAGAAATATAAGTTATATATCCAAAGAGGATATCATAGTTTTGTATTTAGTTTTGCCTTTTTTTTGCCAACCATGTATTAGCCAAAGTAGTAATGGGGAGAAGTTCAGAAGAAGTTTATATAAAAAAGAATATAAGAAGTGAAAGGGGAAGAGAGAAGTGCGACGAAAAAAAAACGAACTGTTGAGATTATACCTGTTTGTAGAGCTTTTAGTAGTAGATTAAGGAGAAGAAAATTCCTGGAGATAGAGAAGTACTAGGAGTTATTTCTAAGAAAATTTTCTTGTGAAAATCTTCCCGGGTCCCCTCACCTCCAGTGTCTCGCCTCCAAGTAGAATTTCAAATTTGTTTTAATGCCTGGGATGCGGCCAGTTAGCACCGGCACTGAGCACCTTTACGTAAATTTGCTCCTTCAGTAATGCTAGGAGGAGGGAGGAAGGAACTTATACAGACTCAAATACAAGAGATTAGCTGAAGACTGAAGGGTTTTTTTATTTTCCGACCCAGTACTTCGCCCTTCTCTTGGGGAAAGAGAGAAGAGAGGAAGCTCTTGTATTATATGTTTAAAAAGAAAGACACGGAATCTTTCAGAGAATCGGTGTATCGAATTACCGGGAGTTGAATTAATAATTATATAACGTACCGTTTAAAGAGTTTTATTTAAAGAGTATCAGGTCACTTTTATCACTAGTTCGCTGTTTTATCTTCGAAACCAACATCAAGGTTGTTCGAGTTAGTGTTTTACTCTAAAATTGACTTGGTGTGAGATTAGGCTATTATCACCCCCATAGAGTCAGGGTCGAAGCGTAAAAGATATTCAAGACTGCTTCTTTCGAACATGAATACGGACACTATGAATTTCCAAGTATGCCTTTTGGTTTAACCAACGGGCCTGTTTTTTACCTGTTTGCTGTTGTTTTCATGGACTCAGAATGAAACCGTTGTTTTACTTATTGTGCAAAACCTTTACTTGGATATATAGATAATATTTGTGATAGTGTTCATTTTGTTGATATTATTATCTACTCCCGTAACAAAGAAGGAACACAGCAGAAGATCCAACTTGTGAGAGGGAATATTCTTTTTTTTTTAGCTAGATTACTCAAAAAAAGGAGAAGGAAATAGAAAAAGGAAAGAAGAAGGAAAGAAATTAATAAAAAAAGGAAATTATATGCTCCAAGTTCTCCGCACCAAATGTTTGGATTTCTGGTCAAAGTATGTTTTTGCAAATTGCCTTGGGCACTGATCAGTGGGGGGGGCATACCGGATTGATTGAAGCAAAGGAAAGCCACAGCCAAAGGCTATTAGGAAGCTGGAGAGTAAAAGTCACATTGACTCCGCCAAGATTTAAATGCTTTTTGTCAAGGATTGGGCCCCCTAACATCCAATCAACACTATACCAACATCAATTCTTCTCCTACTACAACCTACGAATTCTACGCTAATTCCTTAGGACTCGCGAGCTATCCTATCAAAGATTTATCGAAGGTTTTTTTTTAAATGATTTGAGATTGCAAAAAAGTATTTGGACTGAATAACCAGAAAAAAAAAAAAGATAAAGAAAGAAAGAAAAACAAAGAAGGATATTATAAGAAGGGAATATTTGGGGAGGGGGGTGAGGGAAAAGGAGGGGAGTGTCGAAAGGGAAAGGAGAAGGAAAAAGGGAAGGAAAAGGATAGGAGAAGAAGTAAGAAAGAAGGGAGGGAAAGGAAAGGGGGGGTAAAAGGAGAAAAGGGAAGGGAAAAAAAGGAAGGGAAAAGAAGGAGGGGGAAGAGAGAAAGAGAAGGGGAAGGAAGGGGGGGGGGGGGAAAATCCAAGAAGAAGAAGTCAAAAAGAGTAGATGAGAGAAGAGTTAAGAACTGAGTAGATGAGAGGTCATGAGATGATAAGAGAGGCAGAGATGAGTAAGAGTTAGTCAGCTTTTTTTGTCTATACTGCTTTAAAACAAAAATTATGTGAAGCTCCTATTCGTAGCATTACTAGGTAGGAAACCGATGACTTTGTCGGTTTCCAGTTGTGATGCATTAATATCATTGGTCTTGGTGAGCCGGTGTTGTTTTTTTGTTGTTTTAATTTGCTCTTGTTTTTGTTGTTTGTTTTGTGGGTGTTTAAGGCAAAAAAGAGAAATAGTTTTTATTTGCATTATGCCATCACGACAACTCAAAGCCAATGAAAGTAGAACTATTCCCACTCTACAGACCTCGAATTAGTGCAGCAAGTAGGTAAGTTAAAGTAATTGAAGTTAGCAGTAAGTTTAATGTTCGCCTCTTAAAATTGGGAGGTCACTTATCTATATGGCCACAAAGTTGTATTGTGTGTTGTTCAATGATCATAAAAGTCTTTAGTGTTTAGCATATTTCTGATTAGAAAGAATTGAACATAGACATCGTCGTTGTGGTTAGACATTACTTGCTGATTATGTTTGTGCGAGATTAGTTTAACAACCTGGGAAGGGTTTGGAAAGGCAAATGTTTTCTTGTATGTTAGCTGCATGCTTAAGCCCAAATGGAATGAATCAAACCTCTTCGTGTTGCGGCTATTGACACTGAGCCTTCACCCTCTTTCACCCAAAATTACCATCACCAAATCCTGGAAGCCCAAACCGAGATTGCGATCAAAAAGAAAAGAAATGAATGCGGAGGATACATGAAAGCTGAGAACCTCTGAGAGAAGAAAGGAAAGAATGAGATGATGAACAAAATGAGAAATAGGAAACATTGAGAAAAGAACGGGGAGAAAGAAAGAACAGAACTCCACCGTAAATAACATAAAGCATAGCATGTGGAAATTCGTCCTGATGGACTTCTGCCACCTCTTGTCCTTGATGGTGTGTGTGTCTCCTTCCTTGATGGATGGTCCTGATTGAACCCCGATGTATCAAGAAATCGAATGAAGTAAGTTGATGTATTACAAGAAGCGAAGTTAGTAGTTGGTTCCTTGTTGCGGTTATGTTTTTGGTTACCACTCTTTGGTTTATATTTGAAGGATCTTACTACTCTGTACTTAATCATGCATTGACTTAAATAAATAATTATAATGAATCCCTATATAAAAAAATATTTAAAGTATTCCCATTCACCCTAGGTTTCTGACAAGATGTTTATCAAGATATAAAAAAAACTCCTATTGTGGTAGTATAGCCTAACATGAAGGGGCACACAATTATCTCGCTGGAATATGTTTGGCAAAGTCTATGTTGCAAGTGTTTAATCATTGCTTTCTAGAGTTTTTTTTAAGTTTGGAAATATGAATAGAATGAAGTGATTGTCTGGATTGTAAAGTATTGTTGGTCGATGCCTGATGGCTGACCAGTTGTAGTTGACATAAACCAGAGAGGAGATTCCTAAATGGAAAGGAAAATTGGGGGGGAATAAGAATACAAAAGAACAATAGACAAAGGAAAGAATTAAAAAGAAAAGAAGAGAAAAAGAATAAAAAAAAGGAGAAAAAAAAAAAAAAAAAAAAAAAGAAAAGTAATTTAAAAAGAAAAAAAAGGAAAGAAAAATGTAATAAAAGAGAAAAGAAAGAAATAGGAAGAAGAGGAGGAAAAAAGGATAAAAACTAAAAAAAAGAAAAGAAAAAAAAGAAAAAAAAAAGAAAAAGGAATTAACGATATCGATGTGTGGACTTACTTCATGACCAAAACAAATAACTACCAATAACATTAAACTACATGCAAGTGAGGACATTGACACATTTAAGATCTTTGTTTAGACCGACCACACTTACCATGTCAGAACCAATTCTCTCCCACCAAAGCGAAAAAATAGTATGGAGGATAACCCTTACAAGGTTTTTGGTATATTAGGAGATATAGATAGTCTCTCGGCTTTTGAGTTTTGCCGATATATAATTATTCGGATGATCAATGACAGTCAGTATTTCACATCACACATATTCTGGCAAAGAGTCCACGTATTGGTCAAAGTTAGTCATGTAGATCTTCGCTTTTGGGTTCTCAATTAGACATATGACAATCTATGAGTTATGGCTTCTTCTTTCTTATCATCCAAGACCGCAATGGACCAAAGTGGGAAAGAAACCATCACTTCTCCAATACACTCGATGACATGCTTTCGAGCCTCCTGTGTCTTTGTGTTATACTCGTGTTCATTTTTGGTGTTATAGATTTTCGGAAAAAGGAATGGGAGAGGTGAGGAGACAGGAGAGACGATGAGAGACCACAGGAGACAGAGGAGGAGAGAGACAATAAAGACAAGACAGAAGAGAGAGGAGGATCGAAGACAAGAGGAGACACAGGAAGACTAGGGGTGGACAGAGGACAAGAGAGACATTGAGAGGACACTTTATCACTGGTTTTAGAATGTGTGGTTATTTTTTTAGTATTTTCCTACAGAATCGCTTAATGTGACACCAGTTTACCATGCCTGATTATAGGCAAGCCAGCAAAATACGCTACAGCAAATTTGAGGCACTTTCTTTAAATGGTAGAGAGAGTGGATGAGTTGGGACAGAGTGTCGAAGACAGAGTACCGAGAGAGTTTCGGATTTCGTGGAGAGTTTGTCGAGGAAGAGAAAGTTTGAGGAGAGTTAGTTTTGTGAGAGTGTTGGTCTTTTTGTATTGTTTCTTTTGTCGCATCACCTGGTTATACTGGGCCGAAAAGTTGAATTGTTGTGAAGATTGGTAAAAGTTTGAAGATAGTTTGAATGTTTTGTGATGATTGTTTCGAAGAGATGATTGAGCTTGGAAGTAGTTTTGTGTGAAGATATCGGATTTTGCTAGATTTTTTTTGAAGTTAGATAGTAAAGTTTTGGATGATTGAAGGTTTTTTTAATGATTGGATGTTGATTGTCAACTTCACCAGGACTTAGGATAGGACTGAGAGATAATCCATTGATGAAAACCACCGAAAAAAATAAAAAAAAAAAAAAAAAAAAGAAAAAAAAAAAAAAAAAAAAAGAAAAGAAAAGAAAAGAAAACAAAAAAAGTAAAAAAAAAAAGAAAAAAACGATAGTAAGAAAAGATTAGTTTTCCAAGCATTAAGGCAGCAACATTTGAGGCACTTTATGGTCGAGAGTGTCGATCACCTGTCTACTGGGCCGAAGTTGAAGATGTCCAACTCACAGGACTAGAGATAATCCATGAAACCACCGAAAAGATAGTACAAACCCGACAATGCTTGCAAGCTGTAAGAGACCGGCAAAGGAGTTATGCCAATGTAAGGCGAAAGCCTTTGGAATTCCAAATTGGAGATCGTGTTATGATAAAAGTGTCACCTCACAAAGGTGTCATCCGATTCGGAAAGCAAAAAAAGCTTAATCCCTGGTACATTAGACCATTTAAGATCCTTAAAATGGTCGGTCCAGTGGCATACACACTTGAGCTTCCTGAAGAACTCAGTAATGTCCATAGTACCTTCTACGTTTCTAATTTGAAGAAATGCCTATCTGACGAATCCCTCGTCATTCTAATGAAAGAGCTTCAGCTTGATGACAAACTCAACTTTGTGGAAGAACCAATAGAGATTATGGATCGTGAAGTCAATCAACCGAGACAAAGTCGTATCCCTATAGTCAAAGTAAGATGGAACTCTAAAAGAGGACCAGAATTCACTTGGGAACGCGAAGATCAAATTTGTGCCAAATATCCACATCTATTTTCAAACATCACTCCAACATCCAACTAAATCTCAGGACGAGATTTCTTTAAGATTGGGAGACTATAACAACCCACAATTTTCATCTATCTAATTATCCATCTATAAAATTAGATGCAATTTTCCTCAGTGTAATTTTCATCTATTAAATTAGATGCAACCATTTTCATGGAAAGATTTTTTGCTTTATTCCATCCATAATGTAACGTAACTTACATTACAAAAGTAAACGAGCTCACGCAACCTACCAATGCCAATTACATCAACGTTTATATCAAGTAAATGTTATACTATGTCAAGCAATATGTTTTAAACTCCATTTTTACCATACGTTATCCATTTAACATACTATCCAAAACGTTTACTATAAAACAGACTTTATACGTTAACGTTTATATCAAAACCCTGATTACATTTAATGTTTACATATAAAACAAATGTTCAAACCTCTAAGGAATGTTTACAAGGTTTCAATGCATAACTTTGGAATATTTTTTCCCTCCAAAACTAATGTACAACTTGTTTAAGATCAATGTACAACCCGATATAGCACACAATTCAAAATATGCATTTTCCCTCCAATTTCTTTATAGATTTCCTACAACCTTTTAAACACGACTTACAAGTACTCAATGCAAAACATTTAAACTAGTTTCCTTCCATTTCATACACTATAGCTCGTCCTAACCCTAACCCTAAAACCCAAAACCCTAATGAACCTGTAACACCCTAAACAAGCTCGAACCAAGTTCTAACCAAGCTACCACCCTCCACCATGACACACCACCTTGCCTAGCACCACCGCCTTGGCTACCACCTTGCACCCCAAGTAAAGCACCTTGTCACCTTTTTTCACCACTATGCCACCAGTTCACCACTTACTTGTCACCACCTCATCACCTCCTTGGCAAACCAAACCCCCTCACCTTCTAACACCTTGCTAAGCTATCCTCCTAGCTTCTAATAGTCACTAGTAGCTAACCTTGGCCACCACTCTTCTCAACTTGGCCACCACTCTAAGTTTCTAGCCTATATATACACACATACATGCATACTTTCATAATTCACCATTTAAACTAAACCCTACCTGAAAATCATGCTCTAGCCAAGCTAAGGAAAGGAAGGAAAATGTCTTTAAGATATTTTGGAACCAAAGGATAAGAAAAGAAGAGTTCTTGATTCATCTCCTAAAGTTTTTAGATCATACTCACCTATTTCGACCCATTCGAGCTCTTGTAAGTCGTATGAACTTGTTCTATAAGCTCTTGATATGTTTTAAATCTTTTATAAGCTCTTATGTACTTTCTTGATCACATAGAATAAAGCCTTTAAACCCTAAACCTACACGTTTGGTTTTCGTAAACCAAACGCGCCTCTAAAACTCTAAAAGCTATTTTCATAAATCCTATAAGCTAAAAGCCATAAGCTGATCTAATAAGCTATTCTAATAAGCTATTCTATCATTTTTATAAACTTAAAAACTAATCCTAAAAGCCCTAACCCATCGGGTTATTGTTTCTAAACCAAACGTGCCCATTTTGGATTTTTAAGCTCATAAGCTCTTTTCATAAGCTACAAGCTCGTAAAACTTACTTATTTTAGCTTATAGTAATAAGCTATAAGCTGCAATTTAATTTTGAGATCAAAAATACAAAGTATATGGATTTTGGACTAAAAACGCAAATCATTTAATGCATGAAGGGTATATATCGTAACATTTTGAAACTTAATAACTTTCAGGCCAAAAGTATCATTACTCTAAAGTTAAAACAACAAGGGCCTGTTTTGCCATATTTCAAAGTTAAGGGTTTAAAATGTTTAAATGTTTTAACTATAAAATAAAGGGTTAAAAGTGTAAATTAATATATACCAAGGGTATATATTGTCATTTTCATATTCTCAAGGGTATAAAATGTAATATTTTTATATTAATTATAAAAATATATTTAAATACTATAAGACTCGATTTTATTAAAGCCCGACACATTTGTCGTTATCATTCGTCGATCGAAACACTATAAAATAATTATGTTATATATTTAACATAATTTATCATCCACTAGCTTTTGAAGGAACTTAAAAAGATAAAATCATATCATTTAAACTATAACGTATCACGTTACTAGGGAATTTCATGTGAGGGGTTTCCATTTGGGTAGACGTTTTGACGAGTTTGTTGGATTTACGATTTAAAGTGTCCTAGTTCCTCAAACGTTTACTACATGACCTCTGGATTATGATAGCCCGAACAGTGATATGATATTTTCACAAATTAATAAACCAAATTAAGGTATATGTTAAACTTTAGGAAATAAAATTTTGGAATATATTCAATCAAACTAAGACTTGACATATTACCCTAGGTTGCGTGACGAAGCTGTTTACTTCCACTTGAATTACTTTTCACATCAATCATCTACCTTATCAAGGTGAGTTCATAGTCCCACCTTTACATGTTTTCTAAACTCCGTGGGGAGATACATGCTATAAACTATGAATACAAGTATTTTCCAACTGTATGTTATCCTGATATATTATTGCCTAGGTTACCACCATTTGCCAAAAGGCCCCACTATCATGACCCGTTAATTACATTGCGAAGTAAGCGTGAAGGCCGTGAATAGATCTATTAGGATTGAACTTCCCCGTCCAGGTTCTGGTACATACATGGCCAGCGAACGTATTTCATTTGAGGAACTACGGGTGTTTGGCAAAGCACCCGCTTGGGGCAACAACTTATGAATAACATTGTGTCAGGAACCAGATTTGAACTGGTGATACGAGGGAATAACATTTACTTAATGCTTCGATGTCATGAGCTTAGTGCAATAAAATAATATAATATTGTTTTCTATGATAATTGTATTCGTTACAATTATTACTATTACCATTAACTTGTATTCAACCATTATATTGCAAACTTGTGAATTTCACTCAACCTTTGTGTTGACCCTTTTAGCGTGTTTATCTTAGGTAATTGATCAACCTATGGCACGGAGTGGCATTAGACTTGAGGACGTCCAAACTTGTTATTATTCAACCTTTATGTTTTCAAATGTATTTTGGGACCTCCTTTGTAAAACTCTAATATATTATTGAATGATAACTAAATTTTCCAA
>BQNB010205635.1:0-10603 GCA_026074375.1 Tanacetum coccineum | reverse complement strand
AATGTTATTAATTAAAGTACTCGGTACTTATACGACCTATATTGAATTAGGTTGCATTCGGGAATAATCGTGAAGCATTCCCACACTTGATATAAATTATCAGATCACTCACTTGAGGTGAGTTCATAGCCCCACACTTTTTACAGTTTTACTGATTTACTATTATTTGGGGTGGAAACATGCTTTGTTTTACAAATTGGACGCAAGTGGATATTTTGCATTGATTACATGTTTGCCTAAGTAGCGATAACCCAAGTTAAGCCCATTATCATGAACTGTCAATTGCATAGATGTAGTTGGGAATTACATTATGTGAGCGCGAATGTTATTTAATAGATCTATTTGGGAAACGACCTCCCCGTTCGGGTGACTAGCTATCACCGGGAACGAACGTTATAGCATGTCGAATCAGGGATGTTTCGGGTTAGAACATCATCACGGGCTGAGTAGCAATATTTTGCGAACAAGACTGTCGAGCTTCAGTGTCATGAGCTTAGTGTAAATGTAATCTGGTTTTGTGATTGTTTGCATATGTTGTAGCATCACGAGAAAGTCTTGCGGTCCTGCATAATTTAAATACATAAACCTATGAATTCACCAACATTTTTGTTGACGTTTTAAGCAATATTTTCAAGAGGTCAATAGGCATGAGATGCCAGGGATGCATTGGGTTACATTTTGGATTGCACGCTTAAAGATTTAGGTGCATCATATTTTGGGAAATGTATTGTCAACTTTTGTAATATTCAACAATGAACAAGTAAAGCTATATGCTTTTGTATTAAGTCTTTCAATTAAATCCAATGTATCATTTTAAACAACTTTTTGTGTTGTTCTTATATATCTTGTGATATTGATCTTGAAGTAACACGCCCCGGATATCCTTATTCCGCTGCGACCCATTTTGGGGGTGTTACAATAAAGTAAACAAAATGTGTTTTGTTTTTAACATTTTTCAAGCACACACTGTAAATACAAGAATTGCATGACGTAGATAATAATAAAGAGTGATTGATCACAGAAACTTAGGGACGAACTGTGCAAGAACTTGACTCAACGAAGATGATGACTACTTAAATCTCTTTACCCCTTAATGTATATAAACCAAACACCCAAACCAATAACTAACTGCGACTGCTTGCACCCCTTGTGATCACAAACATAATCGTTTGCTTACTGCCTTGATGTGGTCGAACAACAGGAAAACAAAAACCAAAGAAACCTAGTTAGGGTTTACTTAAATGTAGGGTTTGTTGGTCCCTTGGAATCTGATATAAGGTTTATCAACTTTAAACTAATCAGATTCCATAGCAACAAAGTAACCCACAACTGTTGCTGACACAACTTCAGGCCTTAATTAATCAAGAGTTGCTTTGTAGCAGAGCAATGCTGAATGCAGAAGCACGCAAGGGTTAGGAATCTACCAATAGCAATGGTTTCAGACCAAGGCCAGCACAAGCTGCTCGCGAATGCTCTTACTCTGAATTCTTAAAATGCAAACCTTTTGGACTTCAAAGGCACTGAGGGAGTCGTCGGACTCACTCGATGGTTTGAGAAAGATAGAGTCCCTGTTTTTAGCATTAGCAATTGCACAGCAACTAGTCAAGTCAAATTTGCGACTTGCACTCTGCAAGACGATGCTCTTACATGGTGGAATTCCCATGTTAAGACCACCACTCCAGAAGTAGCTCATGCCATGCCATGGGCAGCACTGAAGAAAATGATGATTGGATTAATACTAGCCACGAGGTGTGAGATCAAGAAATTGAAACTGACATGTGGAACCTTAAGGTTAAGGACACCGATGGTGGTTGCCTATAATCGAACTGATATCAGCAACTAGCTTGAAGTGTTCCAGAATGTTCCCAGAAGAGTAGACAAGGATTGAAAAGTATATCGGATGGATTGCCCCGATATGATACTTTCCCAGTGTAAAGTCATCAAAGTTCGAAGACCAATGCAAGAAGTTATAGAGTTTTACAACTGAGATGATGGAGGAAAAACCGCTGCCTATGCTGAACGTCAGGCAGAAAGGAAAAGAAAGTATGA
This sequence comes from Tanacetum coccineum, assembly GCA_026074375.1. Classification (NCBI taxonomy): domain Eukaryota; kingdom Viridiplantae; phylum Streptophyta; class Magnoliopsida; order Asterales; family Asteraceae; genus Tanacetum; species Tanacetum coccineum. The sequence goes on along the minus strand of BQNB010205635.1, from coordinate 8,554 downwards.
TGATCTATTTTTCCCCAGAAAAACAATCAAAATGAAAACCAACAACACAGAATAGGAGCAGAACACGAGGCCAGGCCTATGCTGCATGGCAATGGTGACAGGAAGCCATACGAAAGTCTAAGCCTCTAGTCCAAAGTGTAATTTGCCATCGATGAGCGGGTCCTTATGTCCACCTAGGTGTATAACTGCAATAGGGTTTTGGACCATCAATGCTAGGGACTCGTATAAACGGCCTTGCTACACAAAACCCAAAAAAAAAACCACCCAAAACCGTAACACAACAACAATAACAACAACACCGTAACAACAACAACAAACAACAACATAACAACAACAACAATAATCAGCAAGGCAATGGTTTTGCTTAGAGTGTGGAGCTCAATGCCACATTAAAAGAAACTGCCCAAACTGAACACAATGATCGTGTATTCAAGCTTAGGGAAATAACAGGGCTCCAGCGAAGGTGTATCGGTTGGAAATGCGGGGGCAAAACCCAGACAACGTCCGTTGCGGAGTACTTCCTTCTAAAACAACCGTATTACTTACAACTTATATTGCAACTGTGCCGATAGGAGATTTCGTACTACTTGCAATTATTTAACCTTTACTTGACATCATACCCAAATACAGAGATCATGGTTATAACGTTGAGTTCGATGACGGTAGGAATAATTAGAGTAAATACTATATTGATGGTTTGTACGTTAAAACTTTTTAAACCATCCGTTCAACATCCAACCTAATGCCCGGTAGAAATAGGTAGTAACGACGCGATATTTGGCATGGACTGGTTGTTAAAATACAGTTTCCGTTAATCACTGTGCGAAGAATATTATTCGTATCCCCGCATGTGAAGCGAAATCCTAATCGTGCGCGGTGGACCGATATAAGTGAAGGACACAGGACGCGACTAAACATCATCTCGTGTACCAAGGTTCAAAAGTATCTGCTAAAAGGATCTCACGTCTTTTTGGCACATGTTACTACAAAGGAGATTGAAGACAAGTCAGAGAAGAAGCGACTTGAGGACGTACCGAACTAGGTTAAAGATTTCCTGATGATTTCCATGAGGATTTGCTGGGTCTTCCTCAACCTCGACAAGATGGAATTTTCACATCGAACTGTAACCTGGTGCCGCACCCCGTAAGCACGGGACTAACCTTAATCGCTTGGCGCCTCCGAAATGAAAGAGTTGACGGAGCAACTGAAGGAGCTATCCGAAAGGAGCTTTTATAAGACCTAAGTCCTCACCCTGGGTAGCTCCGGTCTTGTTTTTACCAAGAAGAAAGACGATCATCCGATGTGCATTGACTATCGGAAATATACAAAACTAACGGTGAAGAACCGTTATCCGCTACCAAAGAATTGATATTTATTTGATCAGTCTTTAAGGGTCGAGTTACTCCTCTGAAGAATCGACCTAAAGGTTCATGTTATCACCAACTGAAGGTTCGAGAAGAAGACATTTCGAAGACTGCTTTCAGAACTCGTTACGGCCATTATGAATTTCAAGTTATGCCGTTTGGTTTGACGAACGCACCTGCCGTATTCATGGACCTTATGAATCGGGTGTGCAAACCATATCTGGATAAATTTGTAATTGTCTTTATTGACGATATTTTGATCTATTCCAAGAACAAGCAAGAGCACGAAGAGCATCTGAAGATAATATTGGAGTTGTTGAAGAAAGAGGAGTTGTATGCAAAATTTTCCAAGTGTGAATTTTGGATTACCAAAGTATAGTTCCTCGGTCACGTGATTGATAATAAAGGCATTATGTGGACCTACCAAGATCGAATCCGTTAAAAATTGGGCTTCCCTAAGACACCAACGTCGATTCGTATAGTTTTTAGGTCTTTGCTGGGTAGTTGATCCGACGATTTACATTGAAGGTTTTCAAAGATCTCTCAATAACCAATGACTAAGCTTACTCAAAAGAAGGTCAAGTTTGAGTGGGGAGATAAACAAGAAGCAGCTTTTCAACTGTTGAAGCAAAAGTTGTGCAGTGCACCAATCCTTGCATTACCTGAAGGAAACCGAAGATTTCATCGCATATTGCGACCTTCAAAGAAGGATTGGGAGCTTGTTTGATGCAAAGAAGAAAAGTGATTTTTTATGCAGATCCCGCCAGTTAAAAAGATGCATGAGAAGAACTATACTACTCATGATCTGGAACTTGGAGCAGTATGTTTCGATCTAAAAGATTGGGGGCAAATCTGTATGGAACCAAGTGTACAATGTTCAACTGATCATAAGAGCTACAACACATTCATGACAGGAAGGACTGGACATGAGAAAACGCCGATTGTAAGTTGCCTTAGTGATTATTGATTGCGAAATTCGTTACACACCTAGTGGAAAGCAAATGTCGTTGCTGATGCTTTGAGCAGGAAAGAACGAGAACCACCGTTAAGAGTTCGAGCTTTAGTCATGACTATTAGCTTGGATCTTCCCAAACAGATCTTAAATGCTCAGACTGAAGCGCGAAAACCAGAAAACATCAAGAGTGAGGATGTTGGAGGTATGCTGATTGAAAATGCCAAATTTCCAGAGGCAATTAGGACGGAAAAGTTGGAACCTCGTACGGATGGAACCCTATGCCTCAATGGCAGGAGTTGGTTACCTTGTTATGGTGATTTGCGGACTATGATCATGCACGAGTCCCACAAATCAAAGTATTCTATCCATCCAGGTTCCGAGAAAATGTATCAAGACGTAAAGAAGCTATATTGGTGGCCCAATATGAAAGCCGACATCGCCACCTATGTTAGCAAGTGCTTGACCTGTGCTAAGGTCAAGGCTGAACATCAGAGACAATCGGGTTTGTTGGTACAACCCGAGATACCTCAATGGAAGTGGGACAATATCACGATGGATTTTGTCACGAAGCTTCCTAAGTCATCACAAGGGTACGATACCATTTGGGTGATCGTTGACCGACTTACAAAGTCCGCGATTTTTATACCCATGAGGGAAACTGACCCTCTGGAGAAACTGGCGAGAATGTACCTAAAGGAAGTAGTAACAAGGCATGGAATACCGGTCTCGATTATTTGTGATCTATAAGGACCCTGATGTTACGCATCAAATTTCAGTATGTAATCAGAAAGCTTTGGGTAACAAGTTTAGATATGAGTAACGGCATATCAACCACAAACTGACGACAAAGCGAGAGAACAATCAAACTCTTAAATAAATGCTTCGTGCTTTGTGTGATCACTTTGGTAAATGGTTGGGTTTAAACATTTCCATTGGTCGAGTTTTTCATACAATCAATAGTTATCATTCTAGCAATTAAGGCTGCACCCCTTTTAGGCAACTTTACGTAGAAAATGTCGTTCGCACTGTTTTGTGGCTGAGGTTTTGTAGAAGTTTAACTCACCGTCCAGAGATAGAGTTCAAGAGACTACCGAGAACAATCATTCAAGTTATAAGCAAAGGATGCAAGCCGCTTGAGATAGGCAAAAGAGCTTGCTGATTTTGAAGCGTAAGCCGATGGAGTTTAAGTTGGAGATAAAGTGATGCTTAAAGTTTCGCCTTGGAAAGGGGTAGTACGTTTGGCAAATGGAGAATTAAATCCCAGGTTTGTTAGACCCTTCAATGGTAAAAAATAGGTTGGATACATTGCCTACAAGCTCGAGCTTCCTGAGGAGCTGAGCAGAGTTCATAATACGTTTTTACGTGTCCAACCTAAAGAAGTGTCATGCCGACGAACCCTTAGCCGTTCCGTTGTATGGACTTCATTTTGATGACAAGCTTTAGTTTTGTTGAGAACCTATAAGAGAACACATATGCGTGAAGTTAAACGGTTGAAGCGAAGCCGTATCCCATTAGTCAAGGTTCGATGGAACTCCAAGAGAGGTCCAGAGTTTACATGGGAACGCGAAGATCAATTCCGGAAGAAATACCCACATCTGTTCTCAAAGACCGGGCCGTCGTCAAGTGCTGCGTCTTAAGCCTTGAGGACAAGGCTTCCGCTAACCCGGATAGGGAGACAATAACACCCCTTATTTTAGACAATGTACACGTTATAAATAACCATTTATTTTTAGTATTGTACGCGTTTGTTTTTAATGGAAATCGTTACGTTAAATCGCGTAAGCTAAAAAAAATGATCAGTTAACGTAAACGGGCACCAAACAATAGTTTACGTCAAACAAGTGTTAAATAAATATTACGAAGATAATTTATAACTTTTCGTATTTTTTTAGATATTTTTCTAGATATTTCTTTAGATATTTATCTAAAAAATGCACATGTTCTGCATCAAACTCCATGCTCCAATCATCTTGTTCAACTCCAGTCAGTGCCATCATAGCATATGTCACTGGTTCAGCATCAAATTCCTTGGTCCAATCAATATCTTCATTGTTGTCTGTTGCCACCAAGGCTTTTGAGTTTGAATCTTCAATAGCCACAGTCTTCTTTTCCTGACGACCATTTGCTCTGTTTTCTTGATACTTAGCAAACCGACACTCTCTAGCAAAATGACCCAACTTTTGACAATTAAAACATTCAATCTTTGATTTGTCAAAAGTGATCCCATTCTTTGGCTTGAGATCAATTGGTCTTCCTGTCTTCCTCATAAACTTCCTTATCCTTGCAGTTATCATAGCCACCTGCCACCTAATGTCAATTTCTTCCATAGCATCTTCATCAATTTGCAGCAAGTCTTCATCATCATGAGTTGTAGGCATGGATGCTTGTTGAGAAAAGAAGGAACATATGATTTCATCTGAGTGAGAAGCATAGTTAGGAGCAGTGGGAACCTTGCTTGAGGCAGCTTGTGTATATCCTTTTGGGATATGTGCTGGTTCAGCAGTACTTTGTTTCAAAGTACTGCCCTTGACTTCTGTGGACAGAAAAGCAATGTTTTGAGAGTTTGAATTTGAGACACCTTTCAATTCATGCTCATACACCTTTAAGTTGTTGTAGAGATCATCAAAGTCTAACTCGTCTAATCCAGGTTGTCCCCGAATCATAGTAGCCACTACATGCCACACAGATGGAAGGCTTCTTAGAAACTTCAAATTTGCATCTTCAATGGACACCGTAGCATCATGTAGTTCAAGCATGCTAAGAATATGCTGAAACCTTTCATATGCTGAGTCTAGCTCTTCCCTAGATCCAATAGTAAAAGTCTCAAATTGTTGTTTCAACAGATTCTTTTGCATCTTCTTTGATGCTTCGTTTCCTCCAAATCTTGCTTTTATGGCTTTCCATAGAGATCTTGCATCTACAGCATCATGAAAACTGAGAAGATGTCTATCAGGTATGGCAGAAAGCAGTATATTAAGGGCTTTCTCATTGTTTCTTCTTGCGTTTGCAGCAAGTGAAGTCTTTGGAGCAGACACTGAGGGAGATGCAGGATCAGTTGTGGTTTGGTTTCCATTGGTGATTATGTCCCATAGTATGTGATCAGTGATAGCAATGTACTGTCGCATCTTCATGGACCATAGGTCATATTCACCTTTCTTGATTATAGGGATTCTAAGTGCAGTAACGGACGAGGTGGGAGGGATAGGTTCTGTTTCAGACATCTTTTATGAGTTTAGAAAGATTTCGATTGATTAAAAGTTCTTCTAGATCAGAGTCTCTTCACAAGCTCTGATACCACTTGTAGGATCGTTATTCCTTTATGAAACACTGATATACTGTCAACTATGCGGAATCTAGTTGGCAGTACTTAAGAAGAACACACAATAGTTTCTCAAACGATTTCTATTATAAACCTTTTGAATCTGCCTAAATTGCAGATCCCTAATACAATACTAATAATTCTTAACTCGTGTTTTTCTATTTGTTCTATATCTTCTAATACCTTCCTAGAGATCCTTTTATAACCATAAGGATAACTCTAGTAGGTGTACAGTCCTTGTATATCATAAACTCCACTAATTGATACTTATCACTATAAACTTTAACAAGATAAATGCAAAAACAACCGTTTAAAAACTGTATAGTCCTATATCCAAGCAGTACTTCGATCTTTGACTAGCAGTACTTTGATCTTTCATTTAGCAGTACTTTGACCTTTTGACTTGTATTTCCCAACAGTTGGCTTTGACAAAAAGAAACTTGAATGCTTCAATTGTCACAACATTGGTCACTTTGCTAGGGGATGTACAGCAAAGGGGACACATGATGGAAAGAAGAAGAGAGACTCATTTTATCAACATCAGGAAGATAGGAAGCAAGAGAAGAATTAGATGGGCTTGCTGACAATGGATGATGGGATTGGCAATTGGGGAGAACATACTAAAGTTGAAGAGACAAATCATGCACTTATGGCTATCAGCTCAAGTAATGAGGTATCTTTGTGTTCTAAAACATGCATTGATTTATACAATACCCTTAAAACACTATGTGATGAACAAATGAATCATTTAGGTGATCAATAAGCACAAATACTTGCCTATAGTCAAGCTGTTAAGAAACTAGAAGCTCAACTTGTTACTTTTCAAAAACAGCAACTTTCTCTAAATGAAAAGCTTACATTTCAGGCTAATGAAATATATGAAAAAGATGAAAAGCTTAAAAGATATAGGATAATAGGAATGAAAACTGTAGAAAAATAAAAGGAAAATGCAGAAAACATTAGATTCGTGAAAGATTCTTCTAAGAATCTTTTTAATATTATTTTTTATTTTGGGAAGATAAAAAATTATGGCATGAGTTCAAATAGTAAAGTTGGCTTAGGGTTTGAAATACAATCAAACAATGAGGTTCTAAGTTATGAGGAAGAAATGAATTTTTCTGTTTTTAATTGTTCAAAAGAGGATTCAGTTGGAAAACCTTTGTACAGTAGATTTACAAAGACTAATGATGTTAAAGGTGTTCTACATCCCTTAAGTGGAGATTATACTCCTACACCACAAGAAGAAATTGATGAGTCTTTATATGTTTATGGTAAAAAGGGATCTCAAGAGCCTGAACCCAATGTATCAGATGATAGATCCAGTGAATACTCTACCTGTCAATCTAATGATAGTGCAGGATCTATTGGAACTTCCTCTGAACATTCTGTTGATCCTGAATATGAAATTTCAAGTGTAACTCCAGAAGTGTATGTGTCTACACCTATAACAACAAATGAAAAAGGTGTGTCTAATCCAAAATCAAAAGAAGTTGAACCTAGTTGTGTTTCACATATATAAACTAAAGTTAATAGAAAGAATTGGAATGCTATGATGGAAAGAGAACTAGGGGAAGGTTACTCTTTCACACAGAAGAAATGTTTTGTTTGTGGTAGTCTAAGTCATTTGATTAAAGATTGTGACTATTATGAAAAGAAAATGGCAAGAGAGGCTGAGGTTAAGAAATAAAGGGTTTTTAATACTGGTAATAGGGTGGCAAAACCAGTATGGACCAATGCAAACAGGGTTAATCATTCTAATAAATTTGTTCCTAGATCAGTACAACTTAATGCTGGTAGGCCAAACATTAATTCTGTTATGCCTAATATTAATACTGGAAGGACAAACATTAATTCTGTTAGGCCTAAAGTTAATACTGGTAGTTCTAATGTTAATACTATTAGATCTAGACAGCCAGTTCCTAACAATAACTCAAACAGCTTCAGTCCTAAAAGACCACAAGTGAATCAATTTAATAAAAGAGGGCAGTTTTCCAAATCATATTCATCTGTAAGAAGACCCTTTGAAAAAACTACAGTACAAATGTCTCATTCTAATGCTGTAAAGGGAAATTGGAGATCTGCTGTTAAGACCTCAATAGGTTATAATTGGAGGAACTCTAAACCAAACTTCAATTGTGATAGTGGACCAACTTTTATTAGAATTGTGAATGCTAAAGGTCCACAAGGCAGACCCAAGCCTGAAAAGGCCCGGGTCCCTAGGAGAAACTAATTTCTCTTATTCATGTGCAGGATCATCCACTGAAGAACATGGTAGATAGAGGGATATTTGATAGTGGATGCTCAGGGCACATGACAGGTAACAAGGATCAACTAGAGGATTTTGAAGAATTCAATAAGGGATCTGTTACCTTTGGAGGTAGCAAAGGCTACATATCTGGTAAAGGAAGAATAAGAGTTGGTAATTTAGAATTTGATAGTGTGTCTTTTGTAAAAGAATTAGGGCATTTTAACCTTTTCTCAATATCACAAATATGTGATAAGCAGCACAAGGTACTTTTAAAGGTCCCTAGACACCACAATATGTACAGTTTTGACATGAAGACACCTACTCCTGCAAAAGGTTTTGCCTGTTTGATTGCTAAAGCCACATCTGATGAATCTAAATTATGGCATAGAAGGTTAGGTCATATCAATTTTAAAAACCTAAACAAACTTGTGAAGGGAAACCTTGTCAGAGGTCTACCTTCCAAGGTTTTTAAAAATGACCACACATGTGTTGCCTGCCATAAAGGCAAACAACACAGGGCCTCCTGCAAGGCCAAGTTAGAGAGATTAATCACTGAGCCACTACACACCTTGCATATGGATCTTTTTGGTCCTACTTCTGTGAAAAGTATTAATCAAGCATGTTAGCCTCAATTTATTGAGTCGAACAAGGAAGCTCGGTCACTCTAC
>BQNB010205632.1:0-10603 GCA_026074375.1 Tanacetum coccineum | reverse complement strand
CAGTGACCCGGTGACTCGACCGAGTCGATTAAAAACCCGGTTTTCAAAACATTGCTTGTACTATAGCTGCTTACATATCATTTACTTTCTAAACGTTTGTTTGGTTTCTCTAAAATAAGATGGAATACTTTTGTTAGTACACATTACAGATTCGATCACATAAATCTTTTGAAAACATTGCTAACTTTGTGTTATTTACCGTAGTATTTAGCATAACAACTTTTATGGATATGAAACATCAATTATTGTGCTATACACGGGGATACTATTTCAGAATCATATTATAGATATTATGGTGGTTGGTGATGGTATTGGTCTGTGGGTGGAGTTGTTGGTGGCGACGATGGTCGGTGGTGATGGTGGGTTGGTGGTTTGTGGCAGTGGTGGTGGATGCGGCCGGTGGTTGGCGGCGATGGTGGGTAGGGCCGGTGGTAGAGGCTGGTGGTAGAGGCAGTGGTGGGTAGGGCCGGTGGCCTAGAGGTGGTGGCAACGATGATTGATATTAGTGGTAGCGACGGTGTACTTGAAATGTAAAACTTTTAGAATGATCGTTAAATATTTAACGAAAATACCCAAATTGGCCAAAAAATTTAGTTAGGTGCCTTTTTATGCAAGAAAAAAAGTGTGATACATTAATTGGAAATGATCCTTAGTTGGATATCTTTTTGTGTCATTTGCCCATTTATTTGAGCATTTTGTGAAACCTTTTGATTTGTTAATTTTATTTAAGAATTTAGGTTATAATTTGTTACTTCTAGATTTGCAGTTTACTTGAATTTGGTTTTCTTGATTTAAACCGAAACCAAACCGAATTCTAATTTGGTTTATGATATGGTTTTATCCGTTCTATAATTGGTTTTGTTTGCTTTTGGTTTTAATTTTGAAAAATTTCAAACCGATGAATCCGAACCATATAACCACAAACCCAAAACCAAACCGATTTCATTGAGTTAAAAAGTCAAACCCGGCCCGATTGTGACCGGATCTGATTGGGGTGTGGCCCTTGAATAGTTGAGTAGACTACTTCTTTTAGTTCTTTGTTCTTTAATAAAAAAAATACACGGTTTAAGAAAAATATATTTATTATTTTCTTTTTTTCCTTACTTTTTAATAAAATAACACTTTTACTCTTAGCAAATTAATTAAATTATTTTTTAAAATTTGTAATAATAATTTTAAATAAAGATAATATAGTAAACATGTTTTTTTACTTGACCCTTTTACTTTTAGCTAATTAATTAAAGTCTTTTATAAAATTTGTAATAATAGTTTCAAACAAAGTTAATATAGCAAACTTAATCAAACTTTCTTACACTACTACACAAACAGGCTAATGCAACGAAAAGTTTGCAACGGTATATTTTTGTTGCAAATTTGCAACCGTAATGCAATGAATTACCAACCGAATTTGCATCGAAATAGAAAATGGTTGCAAATCCGTTGCAAAATATAAACTAATTTCTTTTATATATATTTTTATTTTTTTCGTTGCAAATCCGTTGCAAATAATACAAAATTGCAACGGAAATGCAACGAAAGACAAAAAAATAAGTCTAAAAGAAATTACAATTTATTTTCCGTTGCAATTCCATTGCAAATTTTCATAATTGCAACGGAAATGTAACGAAAGACAAAAAATAAGTCTAAAAGAAATTACAATTTATTTTCCGTTGAAATTCCGTTGCAAATTTTCATAATTGAAACGGAAATGCAACGAAAGACCAAAAAAATAAGTCTAAAAGAAAGTACAATTTATTTTCTATTGCAATTCCGTTGCAAATTTTCATAATTGCAACAGAAATGCAACGAAAGACAAAAAATAAGTCTAAAAGAAATTACAATTTATTTACCGTTGCAATTCCGTTGCCAATTTTTTTTCTATTCTGTTGCAAGTCCATTGCAAATTTAATTTGCAACGGAAGAGCAAAAAAATTCGAAAGCTAATTTGAAAGAAATTATTTTCCGTTGCAAGTAATAAAAATTTGCAACATAAAAGCAACGAAAAAAATAAGCCTAAAAGAAATTATAATTTATGTTCTGTTGCAATTCCGATGCAAATCTTCATACGGAATAGCAACCGAAAGGCAAAAGTGAAATGCGAAATAAGTATTACGAAGCTTGGGTAACACTTGAACAAACCATATTTGTAATGTGTGGGAGTTACTATGAGTAACCGTTTGATGCCAATGAATGAACTTATTTGGGAAGTTGTGAATGCTTTATATTTATAGGAAAGCATTAGGGTTTTCAACGGATGAGTCGAGATGCTATCGTTGTACATAAGATGTTCAACGGATGAGTCGAGATGCTAGCGTTATACATTAGATGCTCAACGGATGATTCGAGATGTTGTCGTTGTACATGAGATTTTCAACGGAGGAGTCGAGATAATATCGTTATACGTTAGATGTTCAACGGATGAGTCAAGATGCTATCTTTGTACATGAGATGTTCAACGGATGAGTCGAGATGCTATCGTTGTATATGAGATGTTCAATGGAGGAGTCGAGATAATATCGTTATACATTAGATATTCAACGGATGAGTCGAGATGTTGTTGTTGTACATGAGATGTTCAACGGATGAGTCAAGATGTTATGGTTATACATTAGATGGTCAACGGATGAGTCGAGATGCTATCGTTATATATGAGATGTTCAACGGAGGAGTCGAGATGATTTTCATTATTCATTAGTTGTTTAACGGATGAGTCGAGACGCAGTCGTTGTACATGAGTTGTTTCAACGGATAGACGAGATGTTATGGTTCTACATTAATGGTCCAAACCGATGAGTCAAGATGCTATCGTTGTATATGAGATGTTCAACGGATGAGTCAAGATGCTATCGTTATACATAAGATGTTCAACGGAGGAGTCAAGATGCTATCGTTGTACATGAGATGTTCAACAGAGGAGTCATGATGGTTATGCTTATACTTTAGATGGTCAATGGTTGAGTCGAGATGTATCGTTGTACTTGAGACGTTCAAGTATAAAGTCGAGATGCTATCGTTGTACATGAGTTGTTCAACGGATTAGTCAAGATGATAGCGTTGTTACAAGAGATGTTTATCGGATGTGTCAAGATGTTGATCGTTGTATTGAGATGTAATGGATGAGTCGTGATGCTTTCGTTATACATTAAATGGTCAACGGAGGAGTCGAGATGCTATCTTTGTATATGGAGATGTCAACGGGATGAGTCGAGATTGCTATTGTTGTACATGAGTGTTTTAACGGGATGAGTCAGATGTTATTGTTATACATTAGATGGTCAATGGATGAGTCGAGATGTTATCGTTATACATGAGATGTTAAACTGATGAGTCGAGATGTTATGATTATACATTAGATGGTCAACGGAGGAGTCGAGATGTTGTCGTTGTATACGAGATGTTCAAAGGAGGAGTCGAGATGCTATCATTATACATTAGATGTTCAACGGATGAGTCGATATGCTATCGTTGTACATGAGATTTTAAAGGAGGTGTTAGATGTTATGGTATACATTAGCAAGGTCAACGAGGAGTCGCGATGTTGTTGTTGTATATGGATGTTCAACGGAGTGTCAGATGAATATAATTTTACATTAGGATGTTCAACAGATAATCGAGTGATGTCGTTGTATGTGAGATATTCAACGGAGGAGTCGAGATGATATCGTTATACATTAGATGGTCATCAGTTGAGTCAAGATGCTATTGTTGATTTATGAGATGTTCAACGGATGAGTCGAGATGTTATGGTTATACATTAGATGGTCAACGGATGAGTCGAGATGCTATCGTTGTATATGAGATGTTCAACGGAGGAGTCGAGATGCTATCGTTATACATTAGATGTTCAACGGATGAGTCGAGATGCTATCGTTGTACATGAGATGTTCAACGGAGGAGTCGAGATGTTATGGTTATACATTAGAAGGTCAACGGATGAGTCGAGATGCTATCGTTGTACATGAGACGTTCAACGGATGAGTCGAGATGCTATCGTTGTACATGAGATGTTCAACGGATGAGTCGAGATGCTATCGTTGTACATGAGATGTTTAACGGATGAGTCGAGATGCTGTCGTTGTATATGAGATGTTCAACGGATGAGTCGAGATGCTATCGTTATACATTAGATGGTCAACGGAGGAGTCGAGATGCTATCGTTGTATATGAGATGTTCAACGGATGAGTCGAGATGCTATCGTTGTACATGAGATGTTTAACGGATGAGTCGAGATGTTATTGTTATACATTAGATGGTCAACGGATGAGTCGAGATGTTATCGTTGTACATGAGATGTTCAACAGTGAGTAGAAGATGTTATGGTTATAACATTAGATGGTCAACGGAGGAGTCGAAGATGCTGTCGTTATTATATAAGTATATGGATCAACAGAGGAGTCGAGATGCTATGGTTATACATTAGATGGTCAATGGATGAGTCGAGATGCTATCGTTGTACATGAGATGTTCAACGGAGGAGTCGAGATGCTATCGTTGTACATGAGATGTTCAACGGATGAGTCGAGATGCTATCGTTGTACATGAGATGTTCAACGGAGGAGTCGTGGTTGATAATCGTAATACATTAGATGATTAATGGATGACCGTAGAGAGGCTATCGTTGTGATGAGATGTTCAACGGATGGATCGAGATTGCTATAGTTATACTTGAGGTTGGTAAACGATAAAGTCGAGATGTTATTGTTATACTTTAGTGGTTATCGGATGAGTCGACATGCTATCGTTGTACGTGAGATGTTCAACTGAGGAGTCATGATGCTATTAATTTAATTAGATGTTCTACGGATGAGTCAGAATGCTTAGTCGTTGTACATGAGATGTTCAACCCATGAGTTGAGACGCATCATTGTACATGAGTGTTCAAAGGAGGAGTCAGAGATGTTTTTGTTATACAATTAGATGGTCAACAGATATTTTTGAGTGCTATCGTTGTACATGAGATGTTTAACAGATGAGTCGAGATGATATCATTATACATTAGATGTTCAACGGATGAGTCGAGATTGCTATCGTTTGTACATGAGTGTTACAATGTACACTATCGACTCCATTCGATTAAAATTCAGTACAACGATATCACATTAACTCCTCCGTTGAAACATCTCATGGTATAGCGATACAATCTCGACTCCTCCGTATGAAACATCTCATGGTATAGAGATACATCAAGACTCCTCGTTGAAATTCATGTAAATAGATTCCATATTGTATCATCGTTGAGCATTTCTTGTACAACAATACTATCTCAAATCATTCGTTGTAATCATCTCATGGTAGCGATACCATTTCGACTCGTCAGATTTGATCATCTATTTTTAACGTTTACTATAGACCATCGAAATGTTTTTTATTAGTATTTATATTATTATTATTTATAAAATATATATATTCACGTCGACTCATCCGTTGAACATCGCATTTACAACGATACCATCTCGTCTAGATTTAACACATCAATTACTTGCAACTTTCTTTTTAATATGCTTTTTTATTTTTTGTAATTAAAATGACTTGTTGCTTTATTTGATGTGCTTCGCTGAACATCTAATAATTTATTGGTTTATCTGTTAAGATGGATTGTTTATTTAGGGGTTGAGCTTTGGGCTCAATCCTTGATCGGACCAAAGCAATCGGGACCGAACATAGATGTATTAGCTTAAAACCACGGTTCGAGGACCGGACCGTATATGCTTCGGGTATAGTTCAGGTCATTCGGTCGGTCCGGTCGCAGTCCATAGATCTCCCCTATGTTTATCTTTAAGATTTAATTTTTGTAAAATTGTGAAATTGCCTCATTTCTTTTTACATATAGAATATTAGCCATTTCCTCTAAAGTTTTTCCCAAAATTTGAATTCCCACTCCCTCTCCCCAAAGTTAATGAGCGGGATTTTTTCCCTCTTATCTTTGGACGATTGAATGAAACCCTACATCTTTTTCCTTTTCTCATTAGACCCACCGTGAACCTTCTTGTTATAAACCAAATAAAACCATGTTAACCACCTCCACTCCACACCACTCGCACAACGACACACTCTGATCTTACAACCTATAACGATTCACATATGAGTGCCCCTTTATATTTCCAAATGGATTTCATGTCTATTCATTTTACAAATCAGGTAGTAAGCACTCAAATAAACCAACTAGTAAGTACGTAATAATAATAGTCATTGCTTATGTGGGTTTTATTAATTTTTTGATTTTCTGCTTTGTTTCAGCCGAGATGGTATACGGTTTTTGAAAATTGATGTTCCATGACTTCAATTCGTGTGCCTTTTCCCAAAATTGCGTTTTCATTCGCTGCACAAATTGCTTTTGCTTAAAACTTTTATTTTTTAGGGAATGATATTTTTACTCTATTAGTAATCGCATTAATACTCTATTTTGTGTATAGTTACTTGTAAATTTGTTGATGAATTGTTTGGTTAAGTTTTAAATTTGCATCGCTTGACTAATTTTAGTAAATGCCCAAATGACTTGACTTGTTGGTTATTCATACACATTGGGTTAAAGTTGTGTATTCATGGCTGCAAGCACTTGGGCTAAGTTGTATTATAATATGTTTATGACCGTTTTTTATTTCATAGCTTTGTGTTGAATTAAGTTGCATATGATGGTTTTAATCACAGATTTACTTGCTTTGTTTATGGATATTAAATATCTCAAATTTGAGTAATATTTTTTGTTAATACGTTATATATGAATATTTGAATGCAATTATTGTAACGAAATACTTAAGTTTTATATGACTTTTAAATTCAACGTCATTTAATTTTACTAGAAATACATTTTATGTTCTAGACTATGTTATTTTTTATACGGTTAAACTCTAATAAACGTCAAAAACGGTTAACCGTGACCCGAACCGCGGGTAACCGCTCACTTCGGGTACCCGCATGTCCGGTTACCCGCCTAGTACGGTTCGACGACGGATAGTAAAATTAATTACCCGCCCCGCGACGGATAGTTTAAATCTTCCAACTAACCGAACCGAACCGCCCCGTGAACACCCCTACTTTTCTCATTAGACCCACCATTGCACCTTCTTCTTATCAACAAAATCACACCAGTGTAAACCACCTTAACTCCACCACCACTCGCACACCGACACCCACTCTGCTCTTACAGCCTATCAACGATTCACATCTAGAGTGCTTATATTCCAAATGGATTTCATGTCTATTCATTTTACAAATCAGGTAGTAAGCACTCACATAAGGCAACTAGGAAGCACATAATAATAATAGTCTTTGCTTATGTAGGTTTTGTTAGTTTTTTGATTTTCTGCTTTGTTTCAGCCAAGGTGGTATACGGCGCAACATGAAGCCCCTTGTGTGAAGACCAAGATGAAGCATCCAATACAATATTAGCCCTCCCAATGATATTTTCTTATTCCGGAAAGCCCCTTGTATGAACTTACATAAGCATGGACTTCGACAAAAGTTATCCCATCTACAATGTGAAAATAACAGCTTTTGCAGCCATTTTTGGACTGGTTCAAGAAATTATGGTTTGTTTCAATGTTTTTTTTCTTTTTCAATGTTTGGAGTCTTTTACTCGTGTCAAAATTAGATGTTGCGACATAGACCCTGTTACTTATGAATAGGTCAATATGGGTTGCGTTTTATCACAAACGGGTCGATATATAAATCTTTAGCTAATTTAAGAACAAGTCAACCAGGTCGAAAGTTGCTCAAAGTCTATTTTTCTATGCTTACCACCTCTAAATCCATTTCTACTCAAAGAGTTAGTATATTAATGTAATAAGATAAAACATTGATTACTTATGAGAAAGTTGAAGGTCAATACCCGCACTAAAATGTGACCAGGCTAATGAGTGTTACTGAACATTATGGTAAATTGGTATTGTAGGTAGTGTTATTTTAGAAGCTTTAGCATCACTACCCTAATTATGATCATAGCTAACTTATTGCGTTTTGTAGTGTTAAACCTTTTAAGTTATCTCTGGCTTGTTTCCATGTAAATTTGACAGTAATGCATGTGTTTGTATCTGATATATCACATTTTAGAAACTGTTTATATTTAGAGTCATTATGCTTTTGTGGTGTCCTGATTTTGCATTTTTCAGTTAAAACCCTGTCTTTTAAGTCTTGGTGATGTCCTTATTTAGTAGTTTGTTTTAGAATCTTCATAACATCCCATGAATGGACTCTCTTTCCATCTGATTCTTGTAACTAGATGTCTTTTTAATATCGTGTAGAATTTAGTCTAAAATTAGAGATGTTAGGCACCATCTGATATAGCATGTAATTTATGTAGATATATATTTAGTTTTAGTCCGGTAACCATATGGTTTGACGAATCCTACAACACAGGCGCGGAGACAATTTTATTGTTTCTTGCCGAACGTGATAACGATTTAACTTATGGGACACATGCTTAGCTGTTTAGGATGAGATATAAAGCTAGTGTTTAACAAATCTACATTCTCTAACTAAAACCAAACGACTTTAAATAATGTATGTGACATCACTTATCTTTATAGTACGTTATCGACAATAATTATGTTTGTTATAGACGAAAGTGCACTACGATTCGTAATCATAGTCTTTAGATATTATGATTTAAAAAGCAAATAACATTATATAGTTATTCTTTAGCCACTTAATGCTTATATAGGGGCTGTTTGATTTGTATTATTACGTGAATGTGCTTATGTACGGGCTGATGAAACTATTTACATATGGGTTGTATAGGATTGCTTATTTAAAATGTTTGTGGTGTTGTTTGGCATTGCTTAATTACACTACTTTCTTATATACGTAGGGGCTATAGTAGAATTACCAACGAAGAGATGCTCCCTATCACATGAAGATCACGACAAAGAGTTAAGCTTATAGTTTATTAATATAATGAGTAACATCTTTGACGCTATCATGGATGTTATGAGTCTCCTGTTCTCTTGAAATCTTTTGGGATGAGGTAATGAAGTGACAAATTATTACATGATATATAATAATACATGTGTTTCCTAGCCGATCATAGTGAAAAGGTAGAAGCCTTCATGGCAAAATATAACATGGGCAGGTCGTCTTACGAGTCAAAATAGGCACCGTCACAATTTTGCTGCATTATAGTTAAATCGATGTTCAGCCGTTTACTATTTTTAGTTTCTCCATTTTGCTTATTCAGCCCATCGATAAACACTATCCCACTCGAGTCATTTATAATTAAACGGTCAATTTTTTTACCTCTAATAGGTGAATGATAAATTTCATCAGAACCATGATTTTTACACTTAAGAAGTTGTTTGCAGGGATGCTTTACTTGTTTATACTTGTTTATCATGTACATGTTATCTAGAGATACTGATGATGGTGTAGACCTCTACTTAATCAAATGGCCCGTTCGGATTATCGTTGTAACATGTATATTTCAGGTTAGTTGTGGCCATAAGTTTGATCACCTTTTTTTTTGGATGAAGTTTATTACCTTTGACTTTTTTAAGTTCTTGGTTCATCCTTTTCAGAGTTCTGTTGACACTCCTTTCTCCTTTGGCAATGGTAGGAAGAAACGGTGAAAGAAGCGAGTGTAAAGATTGCCGAGATGTTTGCGCAATATACAAAAGAGCCTCCCATTCCCCCTCCCTATTAAACAATATGTTGCATTTGGTTAAGCTTTTGATACTCTCTAACTTTGTAACTCGTAACATGAGTTAAATAGAATATTTTTGACGACGTTTATGATGTTTTGGATATTTAAATGATTACTATTTTTGGTTTGATTTGTGTATTTAGAGATATAATGTTTTAAATTATTTGTATTATAGGATAAAATTTGAGGTTGATCAGGGGCTAAATAACGCTATTAAAAAAATGTGAATGTTTTGCAACAGATTTGCATCCGTATTAACGAAAATTTTAGTTGCTGCAAGATGTTGCGGTTGCAAAAGTTGCCATTGCAATACCCGTAGCAAAATTTAACCGTTGCAAATTATATGTTGATGCAAAAAAAAAATATTCGTTGCAAAATTGTTAAAAAAAGTCTTCGTTGCAAAAATTGTATGTATTTCCAACGAATTATCTTTTGTTGCAAAACGGTTGCAAAAAGTTTTATGCCTGTTGCAATTCGGTTGCAAATCAAATTTGCATGGAGCCTTTTTACAATAGACAGAATTCGTTGCATTTTCGTTGCAAATAGGCTTTTGCAACGAATTTGCAACGTTTTTTAACGGTTGCATTAGCCTGTTTTTGTTGTAGTGTTTTGTATATACGGTTTCAAAACATTTGGAGCAAATGTTGATTAGTGCTGATAAAATATAAGCTTGAGTAGTTTAGTTAAGCTTGGTTAGTTTTGTTTAGCATGTAGCAGTGACGAAGCCAGGATTTTGGTTTCGGGTGGGCCAAATATCAAAGTAGCACTTGACAAAAAAGTAACATTATCACTCCATAAAGAATAACTCCAAGTTAACGATGTAAACACGCAGGAAGAAAGCAAAAAAATAATAATTGTTATAGTTAAGAAAATACCATATCTAATTTAATTGTGATCAAAGAATGCTACAACAAAGTACTCCATCCGTCTCTAAATAAGTGTCCACTATTGACTTTTTAAGTTTTTTT
>BQNB010205628.1:0-10604 GCA_026074375.1 Tanacetum coccineum | reverse complement strand
GGACATAACGACCCGGAAATATTCTATACTACTTCCGGTTTCATTGATTTTGTGGATTTTGATCCTTGTTGTATATTTATATTAATTTATATTTATTTATATATAAAAAGGAGTAAGAATTCGCGAGTCAGCAACCAAGCCTCATTTCTTGTAATCTTTACATACTTTGTAAGAACCATTTAATCATGTTTATGAATACTTTAAATTATAGAATTATGACTTTGTTTGCTATGAGTGGCTAGTATCTTTATGCAAGATGATGTTGGTGGTATGATAATTTGTTTATGATTGTGATAAAATGTTTTCTTTAATTTCAAGCTATTTCTAAGATCCATCTATGCTTATGATTCATGTGACATTGTTTTACCAAACCGGATTGATTGATAAACACATCATAGGTCAAAATGGGGTATTGTCAATCAATAAATTATCGCCTTTTGTCTATGACCGGCTACCTTTTGTATTGACTATTTCTTAAGCGGTCTGATCTAACAAGAATCATAATTGTGGTGTTAACATGTTTGTGAAACGAACAGCGAATCAAATAAGTTGAAATTGAAGTAGTCTTGAATTGATTGATTAAACCTAATGCTTGTTTTTGTCACTTAAAGTCTTGATGAAGATTAAAGGTTTTGAAAACAATAGATCAGATCACCATCTAATCCATACAATCAACATGTCAAAGTGTTTATCACAATCATACAAATTGGATTTCCTAACTAGTCTAATCAAGTGTAGTCCTATATATCGTTTGAATCTTAATCTTAATCATTAATTGCTTGTTAGTATCATTAGTAGCGAATTTTAAACTCACCCAGAACACACTAATCCCCGCGAACGATCCCGACTTACCATACAGTCTCTTGCTATCAACGGACGAGTACACTTGCTCGTATGTGTTGCTAAGAAATTTGGTATCCGTGAATTATAAATTTAAAACTTACCCGTATCTCACGAATCAAGTTTTTGGTGCTGCTGCTGGGGATTTGATCGTATTTTAGTTTTAAATTTTGTGCTCTAATTGATCTGTGGTGCCCGAACCTTGATTTCAATTTTTTTATTTCTCAGAAGTAGTCAGCCGCCCGGCTGACCACTTGAGTCGATCGACTCGCGTCTTGTGGCCCACTAGACCCAGCCAGCCGCTCGGCTAGAAGTCCCAGCCACCCGGCTGGAGCCCTCTGTGCAGCCCAAATTGTTTTTTACCACGCTTTATACCTTTTATTCAGAACCAAGCCCTACTCGGATCCACTCCTAGTTGTGTTCAGACCTTGAATGAACACCCGTTCTTCTGGACAAGAACCAACTACTCCTTATTCGGAACCCAAACATTTCATTCACCATACCAAGAAGGAAAAGAAGAGAAACCCATTCATACCAGTTAAAGATCGAGTTCCCAAAGTTGTATACAAAGCCTTTTCGAAGCATTAGTTGTTTACAAGCTATTTTCTGATTTGCCATTCCCAATGGCCGACGATCAACCTATGTGGGGTAACAACCGAGTCGTAGCACCCACTCTCGGGGCCGCTATTGTCTCCATTGAAATTGGAGAAAACTTCACCGTTAAAGGTCATCACCTATTGATGATCAAAGACCGACAATTTGACGAACATGCGCGGGTCGATCCGCACAAGCATATTGCCGAATTCGAAAAGATTTGCGAAATGTTTCGATATGGTAACACCAACGCGGATGCAATCAAATTGAAGCTTTTTCCATCATCTCTCGCCGATGATGCTAAAGTATGGCTCAACGAACTAAGTTCCGGTGTTATCACTACTTGGGAAGAAAAGAGACAAGCTTTCGTAAGCCGATTCTTTCCACCAGCAATGTTCG
This sequence comes from Tanacetum coccineum, assembly GCA_026074375.1. Lineage (NCBI taxonomy): Eukaryota > Viridiplantae > Streptophyta > Magnoliopsida > Asterales > Asteraceae > Tanacetum > Tanacetum coccineum. The sequence continues at coordinate 8,771 of BQNB010205628.1, read as the reverse complement.
ACCGACTCATGGGAGAAATTCGAGGGTTCACCCAACATCCAAACGAATCCCTTGTTGATGCTTGGCTACGTATGAAGGACCTACTTTGTAGTTGTCATGGACATGGATTAGGACGAGGAACCATAATCCAAATCTTCTACCATAGACTTGACGAAGCCACACAAGCTATCCTAGATGCCGGAGGAATCTTCCTTTATAAGACCCCTAACGAAGCATACCGGTTGCTCGAAGATCGAGTGCTCCTAAAACTCGATTGGTTTAAAGACATCAAAACTAAACCTCTTCAGAAATGAAATACTTGCAGGTTCACTTGAAGACATCCCGAGCTCAAATCAAACAAAGATCAAATACTTATACACTTTGGAAATCAAGATGCAAGTAAAAGATAAAGTCCCAAGCTGAAAAGTGCAGATGTGCGCCGCACTTATCAATTGTGTGTCGTACTTCTCCTCAAAGTCAAAGAATTAAAAACTTAGTCAAATTAGTGCATTAACTCCCCAAGTACGTCGCACTTACAAGGTTGTGCGCCACACTTCCTATCTGGTTACGAAGAATAAATGAAGTCATAAATACTACAACTTTTTGGCATTAACACCCTAAGAACTGACGTCCGCAAAAAAACTTTTTGTGCGCCGCACTTCCTTCAATAGACATTAAATTACCGTTCGGACATTTAATCACCAAGTACGGCCGCATAATTTATCTTGTCGCACACAATTCTACCATGAAATTAGCTATAAATAGAGCCAAAAATTTTCAACTACCTTTCATCCATTCCTTCATACTCATCAAATCAACTCATAAAGTATTCCAAGCCTGACAAGTGCAGATGTGCGGTGCGCCCGCACTTATCAATTATTGTCGTACTTATCTCCTCAAAGTCAAAGAATTTAAAGACTTAGTCAAATAACGCATTAACCTCCCCAAAGTAAGCCGCACTTACAATGTTGCCCATACTTCCTATCGTTACGAAGAATAAAGAAGTCAAAAATACTACTAACTCTTACTTGCATTAACACCCTAAGTACGCCGCACAAATACTTTTGTGCGCCGCACTTCTTTAATAAACATTAAATTACCTTCGCATTTAATCACCAAGTACGCCGCATAATTTATCTTGTGCGCTACACTTCTACCATGAAATCAGCCTATATATAAAGCCAAAATTCTCACACATTTTAGATCCATGAATGTTTCTTTGACAAAAGTATAACCCACGTATGTAGTATAATCTTGTCCAGCACTGTAAAGATGCTCATCTTGTCCTTAATTAGGAAAGATGTTACTTTATGGTCAAAGAAGGAATTGTGCTTGGATACAAGGTGTCCGGCGCAGGACTTAAAGTCGACAAAGCAAAAATTGACGTAATATCAAAACTTCCACCCCCAAATAACATCAAAGGTGTTAGAAGTTTTTTAGGACATGCCGGTTTTTACCGAAGATTTATAAAAGATTTCTCAAAAATTGTTTGACATATAACTAAGCTGCTTGAAAAAGATACTCCGTTCAAATTCAATGATGAATGTCAAAAAGCATTCGAATTATTAAAAGAGAAACTCGCATGTGCTCCTGTGATCACAAGCCCAAACTGGAATCTACCGTTTGAACTTATGTGTGATGCAAGTGATTTCGCATTTGGAGTTGTCTTAGGTCAAAAAGATGGTAAAAACTTTCACCCGATCTACTTCGCAAGCAAAACTCTCAACCCAGCTAAAAAAAATACACTATAACCGAGAAAGAACTTATGGCTGTAGTTTGTGCATTTGACAAATTTAGATCCTATCTTATACTATCAAAAACTATTGTTCACACTAATCATTCAACTCTTAAACATATGTTTAAAAAACAAGACGCAAAACCCCGTCTTATTCGATGGATCCTACTCCTATAAGAATTCGACATAGAGATCAAAGATAAAAAAAGGTACAGAAAATGTTGCTACCGATCACTTATCTATGATTTAAAATAACGAGTCAAGTGATGACAGTGAGGTTAACGACAACTTTCCTGAAGAAACTCTTATGGAGATTAACACCAGAAATGAACAATGGTTCGCAGACTTTGCAAATTATTTGGTTGGTAATATTATACCAAAAGGGATGACGTACCAACAAAATAACAAATTCTTCTCTAACCTCAAACACTATTTCTAGGAAGAACCCTACCTCTTCAAAGTATATTCTGACGGTATGATCAGACGCTGTGTATCTGGACCAGAAACCTGAACCATTTTAGATCAATGTCACCACGGACCAACCGATGGACATTAGTGGCCAACAATCATAAAGGAAGCTTATACTCTAGTTCATCTTTGTGAAGCATGCCAAAAAATGAGAAATATGTCAAAACGTGATGAGATGCCCTTAAACAACATTCAAGTGTGTGAAATTTTCAATATTTAGGGTATCGACTTTATAGGACCATTCCTAAAATCACATAAGTTTGAATACATTCTTGTTGCTGTCGATTATGTATCTAAATGGGCTGAAACTCAAGCTTTACCAACCAATGATGCCCGAGTGGTTATCACTTTTCTAAAGAAACTATTCCTGCCTATATCTAAATGCCAAACTATAATAAGCGAAACCAATGTACTCACTTCTGTAACAAGATAATGGAAAAGACTATGAAGAGATATGGAGTTAATCACCGTTTCTCAACATCATACCACCCTCAAACAAGTGGTCAAGTTGAAAATACAAACATAACCCTTAAAAGAATTCTTGAAAAGATTGTTAAAGATAATCCTGCTATCTGGCCGAGAAAACTTGATGATGCTCTGTGGGATTTTCGCACGGCTTACAAAACACCAACCGGTACAACACCATACAAACTCATATATGGAAATAATTGGCATATGCCATTTGAAATTAAACACCGTGCATATTGGGCATTTAAGAATTATAATCAAGATCTCATCGCTGTTGGAGAAAAATGAATGTTTCAGTTACACGAGTTAGATGAACTTAGACATCAAGCCTATAAAAACTCTCGACTGTACAAGGCAAGAACCAAAGTCTGGCACGATAGAAAACTAAGAATGAGAAAAGAATTCAAATATGGAAACAGGTTTTGCTTTTTCACTCAAAGTACAAATTCAAATAGCCGAAACTCTGATCTCGCTGGTTAGCACCATACGTAGTGAAACATCAATATCCATCCGGATATGTTGAATTATATGGAAAAGATGGAAAAATATTCATTGTTAATAGCCATCGACTCAAACTATATCATGCAAAAGAATATTATAATGACCAAAAGGAAGCAGTCACTCCCTTCTTTCCCAAAGAATGAACACCATAAGCAGGAGTCTAGTTAACGACTCTCTTAAAAAGTAAGTGCTTCTCGGGAGGAAATTCGTGGTTCACTTAAGTGTGGAGGGGTCCCTCCTCCATATAACTCTATTCATATCCTTTATTTATTTCTCTAAAAAACCCAAAAATATATTTCTTTTGTGTGTTTTTGTATTTACTTTTATGCAGGTAATATAGCTTAAAGATTGAAAAATTATGAAGTCTGCTCAAAGATAGCTCTCTCGCAGTTATACATCTCTATGTTGGGGAAGTACCGTTTTCCCTTAATTTTCCTTATTTCATCTTTATTATCAGTTATCACATTGAGGGCGATGTTCAACTTAAGTGTAGCGGGGAGCCAAATAGGAAAAATTAATCATATTCCTCCGTGTTTGCCCTGCCAAAAATTTTCTAACTGATTTTATTATGAAAAATATATATATATATGCTTTAAAAATATATAAAATGCTCCTAATAAGGCAAGTCCAACCAGATTGACATTATAACTAGCACAACCTAATCCACTAAAATTGTGAGAATTATAAGCCTTAAAATTATTCTGGTACCCACCTTTGGTACCTAAGATAATTGATGCCTTTAGCTTGTTCGAGTTAAGGTTTAAATGCAATTGCAAGTGTCTCATCCGTTGTTACGGTTGTGTATTTGTAGGTTGTCGCCTTTTTTGGAACAGTGGTATTGGTTGATAATTATATTTGAGTGAGCCGGTAATTTAGAAGTTCTAGAACTTGTGCTTGATCATCATTTACTAGACCGAAGCCTGATTAATCATATATTATTAATTCCGCAATTTTCTTGTTCTTGCAAAAGCACTACCCTTTAGTTGCTAAGGTTTGCTGAAATTACCTAATATGAAGAAGTTATGTCCTAACCTTAATTATTATTATATTGGTAATAATATATAAATATATATATATATTATATATATATATATATATATATATATATAATAATATATATATAGAGTAGTATATCAAAAGAAATAAACTTAAGTACTGGCACAATGAAGATTTGTATATGTATTATCCCTCATCGTTATCAAGTTCCTTCCGCTTTCGTCTTGTTTATGTGTCAAGTACAAGCATATGGTAGCTGTCTAGATTATGTCTGTGTAATTGAGTGTCTTTACAAATATATAAACCCTATCTGAGTGGCCCGAGTGAATTACAAATCAAACATATTCCCTTGTGAGGTGCTATGTTATATGTCTATGCCTGAAAAATTAATATGCAAACTCTTGTAAAAATCTAAATTTTCTCCACGTCACAATAAATGATCTTATTTTCTTGCTTTGATTGCTTGAGGGCAAGCAACAGCTAAGTGTGGAGGGATTTGATAACATCCTAATTATACATGTTTTCGGTAGCGTTATTTATACATATGTTATCATTTCTCGTGAACTTTCGATACTTAATAAAGCATGAAATTACTTGGCCGGTTTCACTTGAGACAACCCGGAGCTCAAATCAAACAAAGATCAAATACTTATACACTTCGGAAATCAAGATGCACGTCAAAGATAAAGTCCCAAGCTGAAAAGTGCAAATGTGCGCCGCACTTATCAATTGTGCGCCGTACTTCTCCTCAAAGTTAAAGAATTAAAGACTTAGTTAAATTAGTGCATTAACTCCCCAAGTACGCCACACTTACAAGATTGTATACCGCACTTCCTATTTGGTTACGAAGAATAAATGAAGTCATAAATACTACTGCATTAACACCCTAAGTATGCCGTACAAATACTTTTGTGCGTCACACTTCTTCAATAAACATTAAATTAACTTTGCATTTAATCACCAAGTACCCCACACAATTTATCTTGTGCGCTGCACTTCTACCCTGAAACCAGCCTATAAATAGAGCCAAAATTCTCACACATTTCATCATTCCTTCATACTCATCAATCAACTCATACAAATAATAATCTCATCCAATCCTTCCTAATCATTCTCCAAGCATAAACACCACACCTTTTGATGAATCAAGATCAAACAACCAAGAACATGGAAGAGCATCATCCTAGTATTATACAAATTAATGAGTCTCTGTTAAATCAATTCATTTTATGACTACTTAGCCATGAAGCTAATACTCTCATGACTATACTCATAAAGATATAAAAATGCATAAGTGTTTGGTATGATTGTGATCTCATTAATCTCAAGCTATGTTGTTGCACTCCTATTATAACAACTTGTCACGGTTTTGCTTATCAACTTGATTAAATAATCATTTCAGTAAGGTCGAAAAGAGCCCCCCGTTATGACTATGTGGTTTAATAGAATTTTCTTTCTATGATCTAATAATCGTTTGTGTCGAGAAATCCTCTTTCGTAAACTAAATAAACAAAATAATTTTATTGATATATTAATTTATCTGAGATCATTTGATCACACGATTGGTTTTAGTCAACTAAATAGTAATCTTAAGTTAATTAAGTTAGATTTTGTGAAAATGTTGTTCTGACAAGAAAACGATTATTGTAAGTTAAAGTTTCCAGAACATCAGGTCTTAATCATTAAAACTACTTATAAATTATTTTTAACTATTTGAGTAGTCATCTTTATTATCACTAGTAAAACAAAAGTAATTTTCAAAATTGTTAGTCTATTTTCTTTTTGATTATTCGAATACTACTCAAATCCTTGTGGACGACCTGGTGCTTAAAAAAAATGTTTGAACCTAAAAAGTAGATATAACTAAGCATTAACGTGGTATATACTTTTTACCACGATTGTTCTTCCCTACTAATAAAATTGGTATTTTCAGTCATTATAAATTTAAAGCTTTTGAAACACATCAAGACCCCTAACGAAGCACACCGGTTGCTCGAAATCGAGTGCTCTTGAAACTCGATTGGTCTAAAGACATCAAAGCTAAACATCTTTAGAAAACCGTTGCATTCTCGGAAGGTAGCGACAACTCTCAACTTATGGAAAAAATAGAGGCATTAACTACAAAAATCGACTCGCAGTTCAAAGATATCAAAGGAGAAATGAAGAAGATGCGAGATGGATGCAACAGTTGTGAAGGTCCTCACACATCATCGGATTGCGATGACAAGCCAATAGGAGGTCCTAAAAATGAAGAAGCAAACTATGCCTGCGGAGGTTATCGGGGAGGAGGATATCGAGGAAACTGTTACGGTAGAGTTTCGGAACTTGGCGTGACCTTCAACTAAGAGATGATAACCGAAATTCTCAACATCGAGAAGACAATCCTCCCAATCCACCAACACCCAAAAAGAAGTTCGACGAATCGAACTTTGAAAAAACCATGCGAGAATTTATGGTAGCTCAAAAATCGTCGAATGACTTTGTCAAAAATTAGTTCTTTAACCTCAAAACCAAAGTTGAGCAAGGACAAAAGAATCACCAAGCTGCGATTCAAGACCTTGAAACAAAGTTTGGTTGACTCTCCGACCAATGTTCCTCTCGACCCACTGGTTTGCTTCCAAGTAATTCTTAAACCAATCCAAAACCCAACCCAACAAATGACAAACCTTACAGACCACCACCCACTCGAAATGAGCATGTGAATGCCGTATTCACAAGGAGTGGCAAGACATATGATCTGTCAGTCAACTCAAATGCTAAAACCACTGTCATCCACGATGACAGTGAAGACGAGGCTGACGAAGACGAGAAGGAAGTAGAGTCGTCTTCTTCCAAACAAACCAAAACCGATCCACAACCACTCAAGGCATACAAACCAAAAACCCCATACTCTCAGCGCCTACGCTAAGAAAATATAGAAGAATGCTATGCCAAATTCATTGATCTAATCAAAGAAGTTAAGATCAACGTACCCCTCAATGATGTCCTAGCTGGCATGCCCAATTACGGGAAGTTCTGGAAAGATCTCGTGAGCAACAAAAGTAAGATGGAGCAAATCTATGATGCCTTCTTAAACGAAGAAAGCTCCGCAATTGTTAAAAACAAGCTCCCACCTAAACTAGGTGATCCTGGAAGCTTTCTAATTCCATGCACCGTAGCAGGTTCAGTTGAATATCTTACCATGGCCGATCTTGGCGCAAGCATCAATCTGATGCCATATTCACTATATGCTTCACTATCGGGAAACACCTTAAAACCCACAAGGATGAGTATCCGCTTAGCTAATCATACTTACCAATACCCGATGGGAATTACGGAGAACATGCTCGTCCAGGTTAGAAAATTCGTATTCCATGCCGATTTCGTTATCCTGCAAATGAAGGAGGATGACAAAGTTCCTCTAATTTTAGGAAGACCATTCTTACACACCGCTGATGCTATCATCTGAGTCAAAAACAAAGAACTCAACTTAGGAGTTGGAGATGATAGAATCACCTTCTTAATCGACAAGGCTATGCAACACTCTCACTCCAATGATGATACATGCTTCCGCATGGATGTTATCGACGAGATAACGGAAGAAGAGTTAGATGCATTGCTCGCTGATTCTGAACCATTCTTAGGCACATCAAAAAAGATTATTAAATCATCTCTTGACGAAGAATTCGAAGAATTCATGACAGTCGACCTTGAAGAAATTCCCGAACAAGAGGAAGAAGTCGAGGATAATTTCGAAGAATTACCTCTTGAGGAAAACTTAAGAATCAAGACTTGTATCCAAGATCCACCAACCGATCTTGTGCTGAAACCTCTTCCTAAACATTTAGAATATGCTTTTCTGGAAAAAGATTATATTCTTCTAGTAGTCATATCCACTCTGCTCAAAGACGATGAAAAGAAACGTCTTGTCTCCGTTCTCAAGGAACACAAAGAAGCGTTTGCTTGGAGAACATCTGATATTATGGATATTAGCCATCTTTCTACAAACACAAAATCAACTTTGAGGATGACGCCAAACCCGTCATTCAAAGACAACGTCGACTTAACCCAAACATGAAAGAAGTTGTGAAAAAAGAAATTGTCAACCTTCTCGATGCTGGTATCATTTATCCTATAGAAGATAGTCCTTGGGTGAGTCCTGTCCATTGCGTACCAAAAAGAAAGGAGTAATGGATCGTTGTCACTGTGACGATTTATGAGAAGACCGAACTTGTCTTACAAGACTTGTCATCGGTTGGCGTGTTTAGTATTAACTACCGGTAAGTTTAAGTAAGGTAAACGAAAGCCACCATAAGGTATCATTTTCCTCCCCCTGCGCCTTACCCTCGAATTAAATGCTGGAAAGGCTTGCGGAGGACACAAATACTTTTGCTTTCTCGACCGATTTTCTGGTTATTTCCATGTCTCAATCGAACCTACTTATCAGGAAAAGACCACATTCACTTGTCCCTATGGAACCTACGCTTATAGGCGTATGCATTTTGGTCTTTGCAACACACCAGCCACTTTTCAGAGGTGCATGATTGCCATCTTTCAAGACATGCTTGAAACCTCCATGAAAGTTTTTGTAACACCCCCATTTTTCACAATGCGTAGCGGAATGCACAATGGGTGTTACTTCAAA
>BQNB010205627.1:0-10604 GCA_026074375.1 Tanacetum coccineum | reverse complement strand
TAAGAAATCTGGCATCGAACGACTCAAACTTGGGAGATCTAAACTCTAAGTTGTTTAATTGAAGCTTAGCTCGATCAAGGCAAACTCACCGACTCGGCATTGGTTAAAAGGGTAGAGAGGAAAACATTTTAAGGACTAGAACCAAAAACTAGTTTTTTTTTAAACGGTAATTTTTTCTCACATCTTATACCACCTATCTAGAGGTGCAAAAAAATCGGTTAAAACCGGTTTCCGGTTTTTCTAATAACCGGTTTCGGTTTTTTCGGTTTTTCCGAAATCGGTTTTTTTCGGTTATAAATGTTCGGAATCGGTTTTTTTCGGTTATAAATTTTCGTTATCGGTTTTTTACCGGTTCGGTTTTTTTCGGTTATAAATGTTCGGAATCGGTTTTTATACCGGTTCGGTTTTTTTCGGAATTTAAAACTTCGAACATTTATTTAATAAACTTGTTAATTATCAAACATTTAATTAAACAATACACCGGAAACATACTAAACAAATACAATCATAACTTTTTATTTGCACCGGAAACATACTAAAAAAATACAACCATAACTTTTATTTAAACAATACAATTATACAACTAAAAATATATAAATACTAATACATTTCGAGCTTCGGCATGACCATCACCCGAAAACATATTAGTGTACTCAAGTATTTCGAGCTTCGGCATGGCCATCACCCGAAAATATATAAATACTAAATACTAATACATTTGGATTTTTTTTTTTAAACCGGTTAAAACCGGTTTTTTTATAACGGCTAGTTGACCGGTTTTTTTAACCGGTTAAAACCGGTTTTTTTTATAACGGATATTAAAAAAAACGGTTAAAACCGGTTATTTTAAAAAACCGGATAAAACCGGGTTTAGAACCGGTAAAAAACCGGTCGCTTATTAAACCCGAAAACCGGTCTAACCGGTTCGGTTAAATAAAAACCGGTTCCGGTTTTTTGGACCGGTTTGCACCTCTAGCTACCATACTTGAACAGGATCTGTTCTATAGGCTCGTACCTCTGTATTCTTGATTCCTAACCCATGTCTAGTTGATGCATCATGTCCATGTAACTAGAGCGTGATTAACCACGGCTCAGTAGAGGATCGTTGTCAACCTATCTAATGGGTCTCGTCATTGTTACATGGTTGTCTGACAGATAAACCTACAACATTTTTGCATCCTGTCGTAAATCGTTCTTACTGTGTTATGCTTTTTTACTTCTATAAAAAGATTGAAGATAATCATATATAGTTACGGTACATCGTATTATATTTGATACATTTATACATTCTGGGAAGTTGATTATCTAATCAAAGTTTGCAATAGTCTACAACCAAAAGAAATTTAATAATGTTCAGATCTAATCAAACGTGAAGCAACTACCAATTTCGAGAACTAGCAATCAACAAAGTTTTAATTAAGTGGCTAAATTTAAAAATTATGCAGTGCAGTTGGAAGTTGGGACAATGAATAAGTCTACCTGTCGTGGCATAGAATATATCACAAAAACGATCAGATGGAAGTACTACGTGTGTTCATTTGCCATAAATAATCATTGTTAATGTAGAATTAAGAGATATAAGTGCTTCTATTGGTTCAGTTTATGTATTGTCTAGCATGCCAAACTTTTATAATACCATTTTTAACAACTAGAAATGAAGAGCATCAAGTTTTTGTAAGATTTTTTGCTATTAATTACACACTTTGTAATTATGTTTCATTTAATAAAAAGTCATTCACAAGTCATTACTACAATGCTATCAAGTCATTCTAAAGCTTTATCATGAATAAATAAATATAATATAATAAGAATGATAGAGAGGAAAAAGCTTTTTGCAAAAGCTTTTAATTTGCCAAGTCTTTGCCAAAAACCTTTTTAAAAAGCTTTCACTACAATGGTTAAAACATTTTCAAAAGCTTGATAGAATAGTAAAAAGTCTTTTAAAAACTTAGCATCGGAGATGCTCAAGTTTTATTCAAGCTGCTACAATAACAAATCATGAAGTTCCTTTGATCAGATTGTGAATGCTAATTAATCTCCAAGTCCACATGTCGTGACTTCAGAAAGCTCACAAAAGCAATCATATGGAGGTACCACGTGTGTTCATTTGTCATAAATAATCAATGTTTATGTAAAATGAAGAGATATGAGTGCTTCCATTGGTCGAGTTAAATAACTGCTGCCTCTAAATCCTGCTTAATTAGTAATTTAGAGGTGGGATCAAATTTCAAGTTTGATTGCTTCAGACTCTGCTGATGAAACAGATAATTAGCTAGTTGCTGCATCGATAGTTTTGTTGATATAATTTGAGCTTAAAAGACAGTCTTTCATGGGCCAAATGAAATCGAGATGATCCCTAGCCAGAATAATTTGATGTAGCTAACCTTAAGGTTTACTTCTCATAAAAATGCACTTGATGTCACGTCGCAATTAGATTATTTACAAGTGAAACTTCTCCCACCTAGAAATACACCTGATGTCAATCTCACGAGTTAGAGCCACGTATGTTTTGTAAGCGAGTTGACGTCAAGGATGCAAACTTGCCATAATGACTCATGTTTAGTTGAAATAAGGGTGGGTGAAAAGATGAATGGCAAATTTGCTCTTTTAACCTTTTTCCTTCTACAAGTCCCTTTCACTTTTCATTTTTTTTTATAAAATATCATCTACACACGTATTGCTCATAGTGAGTTTGTCATTTGAAAGCAATAGCATACAACAATTGTTGTTTCCTGTAGATAGGCCTAACTCAAAGTTTTTTTTTTAAAATGAAAAATTCTATCTATTCTTTATTGGTATCTGTTTATCTATCTACCAATCTATATATATTGTGATATCTTTGCTTATATTTCGTTTGTTTGTTTGTGTTCATGATATATAGTATGTCCATTTTCGGTGAAGGTCCCCCCTTTCGGTTCGAGTTATATAGCGTTTTTCTCAACTATGGACAATTTTATTGGCCAATTAAAGCTCTTTGGGACTCTTCAGGCAGCAGCTGGTGGTTTCTCACATCGATCCGCTGCTACAACAGAATGGTTTTTCCGATATCTTTAACCGTGAATTCAATAATCCCGTTCGCCTCCCAAGCGTTGCTTATCACCGTCTACCCGATTTCCGTTATTGTTCACTTCCAGTATCCTCTACCTCCGTCGTTCAGATTGCTGCCAAACTCTATATTACCACTGACAAAGTCGATGCATGGAAAATTACTTCTGAAGATTTATGGGTCGTGAACCTATAAGATACAAAGAACTCGATTGATTCTGCTTCTTTTAGAACTTGTAGCTATGGTAAGGCGTGGCTGAATGATTTATAAACAATCAGAACAGTTACGTTCTAAGTTGGGAGCAGCTTGTACGCCTTCACTACTGAGTAAGAAGAAGCAGGTCGTGAAATACATTTTTATTGAAGCGTTTCACATTTGCGATACCCCTTGAGTTTATAAAATCCCAGACAACCCCCAATGGCGGTTCCGGGTAAAGAGTAGTATAAATATGGTTAATGATGGCTCTCTAGAAGCTGTATTACGTTGCACTTCAGTATGCCAGTAGACGCCGATCTGAAATAGAATTTGAACCAAATTCTGAGGAAACAAAAGTTACTGATGTTTATGGGTCATTATGGCAAGGCTTTTAATTACGACGACCTGCTGAACGATTAACTATTAAAGCTCTTTGAAACTAATTTTCTGCTTTTTAAGAGTGGAAATTGTACATGATGCGTTCTGTGTTGGCTGTACCAGCTAAATTCTTCCCTCATAATTGAAACAGACTTATATGACAATACCTCTGGTTTTATACACTGTGTGGGAATCTCGTGAATTCTCTGTGCCGCGTGATAGTAGAAGATCTGTTGCTAAAATTGCGAGTAAAAATTTCACTTTAAAACTGACAGTGAACTGGAAGCTGCCATATTCTCTGGCCCCTTCCTCCTCAAAATCTCATCAGTCGCCGTTGGCAAGGTTAAAAAGTATGTTAGATATCATGAGCAGTTGCTACATCCACCAAAATTTTACAAAGATTTTTTCAACAATATGAATGCATGGCATGTATTCATAGGATATTGAGAATTTAAAATATGTAAGAAAGTGATTGATTAAACCATTTCATTGGTGACATGTATTAATTTTGTGGAACGATCTTTTGTATAACTTTGTGTGGCATGTAGCATTGATACCAATATTTCAGATTGATTAAATTTACAAAAATAAGAAATGCCAATTGGACTTGTGTGAAAGTTAGCCCAAGCTCTTTGCTATCCTTTCCTCGCGCTAATCTACATTCTATTTGTTACTTCAAAATTAGACTGAAAGAAGAATTATTTGGTGCCCTATTCTATTCGACATGGTAGATCCTGATTAAGTTATTAACACGTGAAACGTTCTAACTATATTTTCAGAAGCTTAAAATATAAAAATCTAGAGGATATGTTTACAGTGAAGAAGATTGTTTTGTATTGTAATACAGGAACGTAATAGATGGAGCCTTCAAGAAGAAAATTGCCAATGGTATTTACGCATCAATGGTACCGTAAACAATAGTTTAATTTGTTAGAGTCTCTTTTAGAGTTGCTTGTGATTACATAAGTACTCTACAACCTCAACAGGCTTGGAGATCTATCTAGGGCTGGACCTACACCCCATAACACCAAAAACACTCTTTCCTCCATAACACCACATTTCTGGTGTCGTCAAGTACCTCAACTTTTGGCGTTTTCCTATAACACAAGAAAAATACCTGAAAACGCAACTCACGGTGTGGGTCTCGTGCCATCATTTGGCGTTTTCCGAAACCATTTGGTGTGGTGGTGGTGGCTCAACACTCGAAAACGCGAGGTGTTGTGTGAGGCTCGTGCCATCAAGTGGCGTTTTGGGGATGGCTCAAGCCATGTCATAGGATACCTTATGCTCTTATAGTGCATATGCAAGTAAAACCTTGTAACCATGCTACATAAACAAGTTAAAAACCCCAATGTCGATCAAGTTATACTCTTTTGTAAAGTGAAGTCTTTTGAATGACTTGTATGTATCTTAAAGTAAAATCTTGCAAATTTTATTATGTGATAAAGAGTTATGTACAATATATGTGTGTGAAGTGTATAAATGGGTTTTGGCATAACACCCCTCGTTTTATTAAAGTTAGTATCCACGCATTTATAATGTCAAGTTTGTTTGTACATAACTATTAATATATGTTGTATGCAGGGGCAGAGCCACCTTATAGGTAGTGGGGGGAAAGGCCCCCCATAAAGCTTCACCGGATTGTCAAAATTAGTAGAGAAAATGATTAAATTAGTTGCAAAAATTAGTGGTGCCCTCAGCCCATAAACTAAAGTGCCCTCTACAAGAAGAGAATAACATCAATTTGATCTTCATGGTGTTTTTCTGGAAATGGTTAGTGGCACAGAAAGAGTGTTGAGAAAAGTTGGGGAAGATGAAGATCAAAAGTATTTTGGAAATGGGTACTATTAAATATATTATCCAATTATTTATATTTTATTTCAATTATTATTTTAGTTTTAATATAATAAATGGTCAGCTTTTTGATACGGAGTAGTCGTTTTATTACTCTATAATACAATTCACAAATGTGGCACTGTAGCAGCTACAGTGCTTGCTACAATGCTACAGTGACGGTCTAAAAAATTAGCCCAAAATCCGGCCCAAGGTAAAAAAAAAAATATTACAAAACGGACCTTCAACTTTTAACTGTTTACGACCTTTTCACATAAATTTAAAAAAAAAAGCCCCCTCAAGTTTTTGTATTCGCCCCCCGCCGCAACGCGCGGGTTAAATTCCAACTCGTTTCGAAACTAAGCTCTAAATATTAAGTTTAACACTCTGTTCTCAAGTTTAATTTTGAAGGGAAAAGAAAGGATACTTAAGCAAATTTGTGTTCTTGAGTTTTTTTAAGGAAGAAAAAGAAAGGAAATGAAAGGAAATTATTGGCTAAAACTTTCCTCCCAAAAATGAGAGGAAATGAAAGGAAAGTAATATTTTACATGTCAAAAGACATAATTGTCCTTGCTTTTTTAACTTGAAACATCTCAAACATAGGCATAATTGTAATTGAATCAACTTTTTTCCTTTCTTTTCCTTCAACTCAAGAACACAAATATTTTTATTAACTACTTAAATTTTTCTTTCCTTTACCTTTCTTTTCTTTTCTTTTACTTTCTTTTTTTGTGGTTTAAAACTCGAGAACGCAGTGTAAGTTCCATTCTCCAAAAAATATTTATGTTAACACTTCAAAAACAACACATCTAGAGAACAAATTCGATTACATACTATATGTGATAATACAGTACATGTCATGTTTATCTTATTTAAAATGAACTTAATAGGTTTGTATTATCAGTTGGGTCTTAATTTTAGTCGATGTAAGTGACATAGAAGTATTAATTTGCGTTTGAATAAAAGCGACCCGACCCATTTTAAATTATACGATTTTTTTACCCATTGTCAAGTGATTCTTATCGTTTGCTGCCCCCTTCGATTAGATTTTCTGGCTCCGCCACTGGTTGTATGGAAGATATTTCCAAAGTTTCATAATTTATCAAGTCTCGGAAGTAAAATTTTCCTAAAACCGTAAAAGTACAGGTCATAAGGGTTTAACCGGCGGTTGCAAACATTTTAATCGTCAGTTGGAGCCCAACCGCCGCTTAAGTCAGCTTTCGTTTAAAAAAATCAGGTTTGTTTTGGGTACAAATGATATTTGATTGGTGACGAATATAGTTAACGGGTATTTTAAAAACTTTATGCATTTAAAAAGAGTATGTTTTGCTAAAATAAAAATTGCCTTTAAAACATATTTTAGTTTAATCTTTTATAGCGTACATGATTATCTAGTTGCGTCATCATCAGTTATAGGTAGAGGTGCAAACCGGAACCGGTTTTTTAAAAAACCGGTCTAAAAAACCGAAACCGGTTTTTAAAAAAACTGGTTTTTATTTAACCGAACCAGTTAGACCGGTTTTCGGGTTTAATAAGCGACCGGTTTTTTACAGGTTTTAAACCCGGTTTTATCCGATTTTTTAAAATAACCGTTTTAACACGGGTTTTATTATTTTTTATTTTCAAATTTTTTTTATTTATTTTTTTATATCCGTTAAAAAAAAAAAAACCGGTTTTAACGCGGTTAAAAAACAAGGTCAACACTAGCCGTTATATGACGGTTTTTTTTAAAAAAACCGGTTTTAACCGGTTTTTTTAAAAATTTCAAACGGTCAAATAACCTTTATAGCCGGTTTTTTGTTTTTTGTTTTAATTTTTTGATGATTTTAAGCTACATGGATTGTAGTATAAATACATGTAATGAGTTGGAGGTTAATAAACAACATCAAACAAACACTCACTAACCCTCTCTTATAATCTCTCTAATTTCTCTATCCCTCTATAATGGAAAACTCACAAATCACAACCAAGCGTTCCACTATCACCCTCCGTTTTCTACTCGAGCCATGTACGAAAAAGTTACACAATGATGATTTGTGCAAATTAGACAACTACGAGAAAGAATGTTTGGTCAAATTACGATTTGTGAGTTATGATTGATGGGGTGGAAAGGCCTTGGCAAGAAATGTTCGAAATTTTAATAACCTCACGTCAACACTCCACTAAGGACTCAATAAGAGCAGGTTGGTAGTGCGTTAGCCGAAATGATTACTCACAAGGTACTATTGGTGCGGATGGTCAAGTTTTATATTTAACAAGGATCGTTCGACTGTGATTTTACCAAGTTTTGTCATTCAACAAGCGCTTCCATTCAAACCACCTTCCGACCCAACGTCAGGCTACGAGATCACAAAAGGAGCTACAGACCAGGCGGTATCAACATGTAAGTCGTACTATCTCTTAGAAGTGATGGCTTTTAAATCATTGGAAACGGCTAACAAAATATTATTGATGGTTTTCGTGATTAATAAATATGGTGTGTCTATAACTACGGATACTTGGACCCGCACCACAATGGTCACGGGCAAATTCTTATTAGACCATTTAACGGCACATTGGTTTTAATCCCGAACCTTTGGTTATTAATGAACGGACAATTCCTTTTAAACTATTTGGTTATCCTCATAACGGGAAATCTAATGTTACGAAAAATTTTTACATGACACGGTTTAATTGAATATAATTTAGATAATAATGTTTATTCAAACGATTTCACTAGATAAAGCATCCAATAATACTAGACATAGTAATGTGTTAACATTACGTATAACACCCGTTTAGAATGGTGTTTTTTTCATTCGCCGTTGTGTTGCTGATGATATAAATTTATCCCGTTTTTTTGCACGTGCATTAAAAATATGTGATAGTTTAAAGATGAAAATTTAGGGTTAAATAGTAACTAATAATAGGTTCGAGTAACGAACGACAATATGAAACTAATAGACGTTTTCGCGTAAACAATGTGGTGAAGAACCCCTAAGCACCTTGCTATGATTATAATAATAGGTGGAATTCTCCTTGCATGATGTTTAAAAATATATTACGACAACAGTGAGACTTTAAAACGCTTATAAATGGAAACACTTTGTAAATAGAAATAAGTCCGTTTGCGATAAGTGACCGAGATATGGTATCTTCTAAATGATATTAACTATTTTTTTAACAAGTATTTAAAGGGCACCACTAATTTTATCGGGTGTTTTATTACCCAACTAGCTCATTAGATTTAAATCAAATTTATGCTATGACGGAAAAATTACAACGAAATAAAAACCTCACCAAGTCAAAATGTTTAGAAGAATGGTTAAAGTTATAAAAAATAAATTTGTAAAATAAGTATTCTAATTTACCTTTGGTTTATTTTAACTTGTTCCCCGACACATAATCCATGATTAAATGATTGGAAGCGAAGAACTTTTAATAACAGAATAATGAATAAATTTAGACTTATCCTGTGGGTTAGAACGCTAACAACCTCGACCCTAACCTATATAAACTCCTAATTTTTAAATTAAATGACAACTTTACAAAAATTATTTGGAAATTTAAGCAACAAAATATGGTCAACAACAAACCCAATTGTTGATCAATGTGCGGGGCCGGAACAGTTCCCGAATGGGCAAGTGACATTAAATATATGAACAATTAAAATAGTTTATTTGAAGACCTACAAAGCGTCAACGAACATTCGGATCCCAACAAGCGAGTTGGGACCAATATCTGGCTAACAAACTTTTAAATAACTTTAATGGCCCGAAGAGTATACAAAACTTTGACATTTTGGCTTGGTGGTAAAAGATAAGAGTGAAAACCAATTTCCAATTTATTATTCCGCACGGCTCGTGACTTATCACGGTCCAAGCTTCGACGGTAGCATCCTCCGAATCGCCTTTCTATTAGCGGTAGAATTATATTCGGAAAGAGGTCAAGACTAACCCCCGAATCCGTGAAGTATGTGTATGTATGAAAGATTATTGGACGGAGTAATTAGGGTACAACATGAAACATCGTTGGAAGGTCCGATATAGAAGACTTGAATAAACTATAGCAAGAGAAAGAAGTTGATTATAGGGTATCACCTCCGAATAGACCGCATTAGATAGAAGGTGAATTGGAAGACTTTAGATATTGAACACGTAGATTGTAAGAAGATTTTAGTTGGAGGATTTAATGGATTGATATACGGTGATGGCAATGCCGAAGCCACGACAGATACATGAGTCACTAATATTTTTTTCCGGTGAGCCATGCCTAAGCTCGAAATTAAAGTATTTATATATTTTAGTTGTATAAATTGTATTGTTTAAATAAAATTATGGGTTGTATTTTTTTTAGTATGTTTCCGGTGCAAATAAAAAGTAATGAATGTATTTGTTCAATAGCGTTCCGTTGCCATTGTTTAACTAAATATTTAGATAATGAACATGTTTATAAATACATGATCGAATTAAAGTTATAAATTCCGAAAAAAACCAACTTCGTATAAAACCGATTTCCGAACAATTATAACCGAAAAAAAAAAAAAAACCTAGATTCCGAACATAGATAACCGAAAAAACGATTCGAAGAAACTTTCGAAAAAACCGAAAAAACCGAAACCGGTTATTTTAAAACCGGAAACCGGTTTTAACCGATTTTTTTGCACCTCTAGTTATAGGCTATCAGAAGCTATTAAAAGAGACAAGTTGCCAAAAATTTGTTAAACTTTGAAGGTACTAGTTCACTTGTTTCTTCCCAAGGTGGATCAAAGATTCTTTTATCCAATGTGTAATAGCCAGCCTCATAAGCTAGTAGTTATCTTCCAAAAGTCTTTCACAAGCTATGTCAACTAAAGAAACAATATTATAAATATCAAATAAATATTCTATAGATGCATTAGGCTGGACGGTATAATGTGAGTAAACTCGCCTGACACGTCAGCGTCACATCAGCTTTCTCTCTATAAATAAAACTTACCTTTCAACCGTAATAAGAACTCACCTTACCACTAAAACTCATTTTACTCACATTTTTTTATTTAAATACTTTTATTCATAAACTAAAAAAATAAATATTTACGTAAACGTACGAAATTATAAAAAAACGTTAACTAAATTAAAAACTTTTATTCATACATTAAAAACTTAAACATTACATAGACTTCTGAAACTTT
>BQNB010205626.1:0-10604 GCA_026074375.1 Tanacetum coccineum | reverse complement strand
AACGACGAAATGAACGCGATCTCTGTTTTCCTTGTTTTCCACAAAACATTTTGTGAAAAACAAGGGTGTTTTCCTCCAACCAAACACAGCCTTGTTATTTCGGTTTTCGCCTAGAGAGGATTTCTCTAGACAACGCTTTGGTGAGATTCGTTATTCTGGGTTTGTTTTAGTTTCTTAGTCTATAACTAGGTTTGTAACCCGCGCTTCGCTGCGAAGCGCGGGGTTTTACGTTCGTAACCGCGTTTACAGAAATAAAACTTTAAAAAGGATTAATAAGCTCATAATCACAATATCCAAAAATATAAAACAATGCACATCATGGCTGAAATGTAATCACAACATCAAAAACTAAAGCAATCCATGGTACATACGATTTGGACATATGTAGTCACATGTGCATATGTGTGGATATACCCATGACGCTTTTTTGACTTGTGTTTTGAATGTCCGCCCTTGCTCGATGACTTCCCATGACTGGATCCATCTTCACCTGCAACAAAGATGATACAATAAGATGATTTCAAAATTAGTTACCAGGTAAAAAACCATGAGATAGAAATATAGTTTTACAATTTTCATAATAGCAGCCATGTAATCTTTTTACCAATGCTAGCAACTATTTCAACCTCTAAACCATTATTATCATTGTAACTTAATCTACTCAACTTATGTAAGAGCATGTGGGCTAGTCGGGGTCACTGTTTATCAGCCTTTTACCATTAATTTGATCTCTTTACCAATCTCACCAACCTTTATTATTTCTGTAACCCACATCATTATTTTAAAGTAGGAAGCACATTTCGTTAGCAACATAAATTCATCTAATTACTTCAACCCATTTTGTCAATTTACAACAGTAACCAACATGTTGCATTTAACTGATATTAGTCCTTTCAACATCTAGAGTTTGGATTCGGTATTTCACAATATAATATAGAAGCACTTAGTTTCATCTAGAAAACAGTTATGAAGATTGGAATCAGGTCTATCTAATGAATTAACATCTTCATCGAATCTAGCCTACCATATAACATAAATACTATAAATGTAAATAGTCGGGTTTTATTCATGGTTGTTGATGTTGAATAAACTGTCATTGTACTGCAAGTTTTTCCTCGTCCTCCAAAATCTCTCAACTTAACTGTAACAATATGTGTATATTACTCTTTTTAGGCTTTTGGTTCATTTTTGGTACGGTTTTGATGGCAATGCAGATTTTCAATAACACTTTTTGAAGTATAACCTGCACCAATCTTTGTTTAAAACTGTACCAATGTTGACACAAATATTTTGGTGTTCTTCAAAAAGTATTATTGAAAGTTGCATAATCCAAGCATTAAACAACATGGGAACGTTACATACCATGGCTCTTTACAGAACTCGATTCAGGTATCTGAGCTATGACAAAAACTGTAAAATATAATGATGTACTCTAACTGTTTCTTTATAAGGGGTTGTTTGGACAGGGTCCGAGTAAAAGGGACTGTTTGGAAGAGGATTTTTAGGACGTTTTAAAGCATAGGAAATTGACTATTGATATATATGTTGTGATCTACACCTCGGCATTGACAAAAAACTTTCCCCCACAGTAAGATTTTATGGTCTTTAAGTGGATTGTTGAACAACTTAATATCATATATCTTTCAAGATTAATCTACCTGTAGCGTATACTATGTATTTGATATAATGTCGTTAACGATCTTAACATGAGACTGTTACCAGATAACTGGTTTAAATATGTCTTCCGGCGGTGTTGCTGTTATCAGAAAGAAATAATCATGTTTCATGAATGCAAACAAACTAAGCACCAAAAGGATACCTCAATTATCCAAAATACTTTCACTGTTCCATCGATCCCATTCCCTTACTCGATGCATCAACTACAATACTCCCAACCCATACTGAGTCGGCTTGTTAGCTCTATTAAATTATCTATGAATCAAAACATTACCTGCAACATGTGAAGTATGTCCATTGTTCTAGCAATATCCATCCATTTTCAAGTGCACCAACAGTAGGACAATAGTAAAAGCTGCTATAAAGCTGAGGCATCTTAATAATTTATCATTCATGATGCGGCTGGCTTGTAATCTCTACAATAAATTTTTTAAAAGTATCAAAGTCTTGTAATTGAATGATAGCTGATATAGAAACTTAAATTTGACTATTATATGTTCATATCATTATTGAGCACTTGTACCTTGAAATAGCAAATAACAATTAGCTAACTTCATCAAACTTTAGAGCTCTGAACTTTCTCGAATGCATGAAATTTCAGGTCATTTTATACTGGCATATGTGACGATGTGACACTTGTATACTTGAGTAAATCTAAGGTTCGCATCTTATAGCTTAAAATATTAGGATAGTAAGCACTCCGACACATATTATATAGAGTTTATAGTGACCATTCCTTATCGGCAAATGACCAACTCACGTGAGTTAGTATCATCAAGCTAACAAAGCTATTTGCAACTCTATGACAGATTCTAGTATTTCATATTGATAAATGCGAATTTATAAACATTTTAGCTTGGGGCATTCAAAAAACAGTTAAATTCTTTAAATTAGAAACCTGAAAAGTTTACCGAATTTAGATTGCAAAAAACCGACTTTCTCTGTAAGCGTTGAATGTTATAGACTCTAGTATAGGTTTGAGTAGAAATGAAAAGCTGACTGACCTATTACAGTTATTCTTGAAACGAAGCAAACTTAGGGGGTGTTTGGAATTGAAGTTTACGGAAAGGAGCAGCTGCTACTACCACGTCTCATTCCATTGTTACTCTTTTCGGTTGATAGCTTGACACTTCATAGCATGCGCCTCTTACTGTGTTCAGTACTACTCCTGCAGAAAATTAAAAGTAGTACTCCGTAGTAAATTAATTATCAATGTTTTCTTTTCAACTAAAAATGAAACATGCAAATTAAGAGTTTATATTTTGTTTGGCAATGAACCTATATATGGTCAGAAGAAAGTCAAAAAAATGAAGCACCTGCTTTGGTTGTTGGTGTAGAAACTAAACCTGGCGCATGTTCAGCCCCCGCATCCGTTGATAATTCTGTTGGTGGAGCACCAGATTCGGCAGCAGGCGGTGGGACCCTGATTCAGCAGTAGGCGAGGGGAGCCAAGATTCAGATTCTGCTGTTGGTGCAGGAGCAGCAATCTACTAATGCATTGGAATCGTCTTTTACATAACCTAAACCCATCCAGTATAATAACCAGTTTTATTTTACCTTCAATGTCAAAAACCTGGCCATATAAACATCAACAATAGATACATTAGTTATAGACTAATTGACCAAATACAAAAATCTTAACCCATAAAAAGAAATATAGCAACCAATATGACATGGCAAAAGGAGAAACATTAAAAAATTGTAACATTTAATAAAAATGTATTATCCTAAAAAGATCTGCACATAGATGAGAAATTTGACATATTATGAAAATGAAAGATTTTACTCAATAAATTGCTTGAAAAATGGCCTATAAGTTAATTCTTGAATCATGTAAAACCGGTCGGTCTATTTCGACCATGTCTAAACTAACTCGGATCCAATTTAGTTTTGATAAGGTCACTTTTTTAATCTAAACTGAACTTTGAGAGTAAAAATTCTAATAAACTTAATTTTGGTCAAAATGTGTTTCTTGGTCCATAAAAATTAAGACTAATTTAAAATTTTCAAATAGAAAAGCAACACTTTACATCCTACACAATCTATATTCTTCACCAAAAGCTGATCTAAGTGAACTGTAATTACAATTGTTCTAAGACATACAGTGGAGATTTGCCAAATTTTCTATCTAAGAGCATGCACCTTTGTATATAAGTATCTATTGTTATGTCAAATAACGCTTCAAAAATTAGCGATGAAAAATATTAAACCTTCCCAAAAAAACTATTACTTGGTCTTTAGCTCCCACATATGCTTTGAAGAACTTCCTGATGTTTCTACAATAGTATCCTGATGTAAAGCCATAAAGCTTTGATTATGCTATATAAAGAAAGCTATATTTGTGTTGTTGATCTAATCTGGTGTGCAACATTGGATGGTTTTTATTTGCATAATGCACCAATATGGAATTTTGTTATCATGTGTTATAGTGGATCCCTTTTGCTTTGCAGGTGTATATATGACTGTTCATGGTTGGTTTCATTTAACTTTTTGGTCCAAAGAATTCTATATAAGTTTTTCGCGTTATCTTTTGTATGGAAATCAAGTTAAAAAATTCCCCTGTTTATATGTTGTTGCTACGATGTCAACATTGACTTATCGAGCGTCGAAACAAATAATCGAAGATTTTAGTAAATATTGGTTAGCTGTAATCATTTTTGTATTGATTACTTTAGAGGTGACTCCTAATGAAACATTCATCAATCGTCACCCGTCGTGGCAGCAAAGCACACAATAAAACTTATTGAGAATAGTATGCAATGTTTAGGTAGAAAACAAACAGATATTTGTGCTTCTTAATGCCATAGTATTTTGTGAATTGGACCCACTGCAAGCATCCTTTCTTTGAACTTCCTCAAGTAACTACATGTGATAAAGGGGTGTTTGACGATACATATTTTATTCTACTTTTTTGCTTAGGTACCAAGTAATAAGAAGTGTTTGGGATTAAGTAATAAAGGGGTGTGAAGGTAATGCGAAGGTGCTTACAGATTGAAGTTGGTCCGCTTCCACATTAGGAGTTTTCTTCAGGTCGGAAAGCTCCTGCAAAAACAAATACAATAGTCGAGTAATTGTTTAACAACATAATAGACCGCCTTCGCACATTTCCATTGGGACCAATGCACTGCATGTGCGCTATTAACAAAATGTACCGTGAGGATCTTTTATGCTTGCCTGAGTTAGAAGAAAAAGGTTCACAGGTGGAAGGCCCTGTCAATAATAATAAAAAAACAGGCATCTTTAGAAACGGCTGTCATTACAGCAAAGGCGCGGGATTTAAACAGTAAGAAACAAAAGAAAAGTATCCACCTTTATCACATCCAGAATTGGACTGACGATGTTCAGCGGCGACCTCAAAGTCTTCTTTGTAACTGCCATCTTGCTGATGTGTGCTCCTGCAGCTTGCGAGGAGAGACAATTGTCATTACGCCAGACCCAACCCGCCACATCTCTGTCCATTTTCCAACCTGTTTTAACCATTAAACATCAAACCATTTCAACCTTTTCTTATCCATTTTATCATTCAAGGGTTGGAGTTTATTTTACCATGTATAGATGCAAAAGAGAATAAAGTTAGAACCTTGATAATATGCCCTGATTCGATCGAGTCCTTTCTCCAACCTTAGCCCTCCTGCGTCGCAAAACTATATCAGACTACATTTAACCATTTTAAACAATAGATATAAAGATCAGTTTTCACTTTCTCAAATGACATTTCAACAAACACATGGTTGGCAACTTCAACTAATTACCAAAGATCTAAAATTAACAAAATATTTGATAAGAAATTTGAAGATGTACAATAGTTAAGAATTGCAAACTTAGGTTTGCAAAACAATGATTTTAACAAAAATGAACACGAAATTAAGAACATGCAGAGCAAGATCATATTTGAAGCAAATAAGGCAATTTTTTTACCTGGGTTTGACACATCAAAGCGGACACAAACGAATTGGAGCCAAATTAGGGTTTTCGATGGAATGGATGACAATGGAACGGCAGTAATTTCTAGAGAGAGGAATCATGTTATGAGAGAGAGAGAGAGGTGTGAAGATTTAGTGTGTGTGTTTTTAGGGATGGGGTACCATTATACGTGATGTTATAATCAGAGAGGCATTAAACATATACCCGGGTCAGGGAAAAAGTTATAATCAAAGAGGAATTAAACATATACCCGGGTCAGGGAAAAAATTATTAAAAAAAGGGGGCTCGACCGGGTCAACCCGCCGGAACCGGCCAAACCCGCCGGAACATCCGGGTTGGGAGGGTTTGCATTAAATGCATTTATGACCCAAGTTCCGGTTTATCAAAAACACACACTACAAACAATATGTCTCAAATTAATTCCGAGTGTTTATTTTTCGATGATACGGATTACGCATTTGATGTACACTTGCATCATATTACATAATATGATTCGCAAAGAAAAAGAAAAGACAACCTCTCCCGACTTTTATCCGGAGGAACAACATCGTGAAGATGATCCCGTAAGATCGGCACAAGATAGGCTACGAGTTATCAGAGAAATACACGACGAAGAAACGCATCTTAATCTTAAAGCCGATCTAGTGGAACACATTTGGCATCGAACAAATGCAAACTAATTTACTGTAATTTTTTATCTTCCGTGATTTTTTTTCTGTCTTTTCTTCCGTGTATTTTTATTTCCGTATTTTAGTTTTTAATGTTTATTTATTAATGTAATGTTTTTTAATTTTTTTTTGTTCGGTCGCCTTTGCGGTCACCACTACGGGTGTTTGGTCACTGTGTGGTCTAGGAGAGAGAAAGCTGAGTTGGCGCTAACGTGACGGTATCCTCTGCGGTCAACACTACGTTTAGCCTTAGTTGATATTATTATTTAGGCATATTTGTATTATTATAATCCTATTATTTCTTAAAGTACAGTTATGTATACATTGCTATAGGGTCGACCACAATAGACCCCGAATTAAACTGAACCGAGCAGTATTTTGGTACGTTCTTCAATCCATTATTTTTCTCAAATTCGGTCGTCGGTGGGGTCCAACTCGGTTTTATGCACATCCGGTCATTATGCTTTGTTGGACTAGATTGGATTCAAGAACATGATTAGAAAAAACACATTCAATCCGATCCTCGGTCCGGTCTTTTTAAGGCAAATCGGTTTCGGTTTAGTCGCGTTTTTGTTTATACGGTCTGATTTTCAACCGTGATCATACTACCTTTATCCGCATCGGTTATAAGTCTCGACGTTTAAAATAAAATTTTAATTTTTGAAGTTAGTTTTGGTATCAAACATTTATATACATATTACTAAATAAATTTAGTTAACAAACCAAATTTTAATGGATATTTCTACAACATCAACTTGAAGCTCTTGGAAATGGATGAGCTTGAAGTGGACCCCCTTTGAGTTATGGACATTTCTACAAACTGATTGCAAGGAAAAGCTAGACGTTGACTCAGAAGACGACGATAAAGAAACTTGGTAATATGAAGATGATTGTGTGGACATAAAATGTAAATTATGTGGTCGAATAAAAACCCATTATTAATTTGATCACACGAAAGGTTGTGAGATGAGATATTAAAATATAAATATCTTGTTTTTTTTTGAACATAAATATCTTGTTTAACTTGGACATATTGCAACGATTTTTTCAATTTTAATCAGTCTACCTTCGAAAATGAATAAATAATCCGTTACACGAAATTTCTTTATCTTTTACAATAAAGAAACATTAATAACTCCCAATCATAGTCAAGTCAAAATTTTGTAATAACTATAAAAATATATAATGTGAAACTCCTAGATCAACTTATCTCTAACGTTAAAAAATATTTCTCATCATTGTTGTTTACTAAATTATATTTCGAGCTCGAAGAAAAAGAAAAAAAATTATATCTTATCTTAACATCAACATAAATTTACTTCTTAAGAACTATTACCATACAAATTCTTATAATGTTGATAAACGAGTTAGCAAGAATTGCGTTTTGATACTGTATGAGAAGTATCAAAATATAAAATTTAACAGGTCTAAATATCATTTTCCTCTTATTAACAAATATAAAGGGTGCTTTTGTATATCGTGGATGTTGGAATATAACTTTTGATGATTTTAGGAACTCTTTCTAATCGTTAAACTTAAGAACATTTTTATTAGATTTTTTCTTCTTTTTTATAGTAAAGTATGAAAACTTAAAGGGTTTAAGGGTGTTTTTGTTATTTTAGAAAAGAACAAAAGTCTATTAGTACTAATTTCCAAATTGGCAAATGTTGAGAACAAGCAGTGGCGGACCCAGGAATGTTGAAGACGGGGGGCAATTTTTTTTTTTTTTTGACAAAAATCGTTGTGCTCACACAAATGAAGATGAATTTATAAGGTTTTTTACATTGTTTTGCTTCTAGGTGGGGGGCAATTTGATTTTATGAGGATGTGCACTTTAATAAAAAGGCTAAAAAAAAAAATTTACATTAAAATTTGATTTTTTTGGGCGAATCGTGGAGGGCACCGCCCCCCAAACCTACTATGTAGGTCCGCCCCTGAGAACAAGTGGGGTTGTCCCTCTCCGCTGCGGGACGATCGGCGGGCGTCGATTTTGATTAACCGTTTGCATTCTTGTCATTTCAGGTGTGATTGTCATGTCCATGCTAAATGTCAAGTCCAGTATGTCACTAACATCATTATGATATAAAGGGAAACAGTAGTATTAGAAAACCATAATAAAATAATAATAAATGTATAAATCACAACGTTGAACATACTTAAACCACGTCAAGTTCTTGTAATAATCAGGATCAACAGCGTCGATATCATGATATGTTACCTTCACACCAAGAATATGCTTGTAGAAGGATCGGGTGAAGTAAACATCCAAGAGTTGCCCATCAAACAGAGCTTTAGCTACCTATAACAACATCATAAAGCCTCGTTGAACAACTATAGAACCGATATGAATAGTATTTATTAAAAGAAAAGATTTATGGGAAGGTACCACGCGGCTCTTCGAACACACTAATCCTCAATGGACCAGTTAAATGTTGATCATGTTGCTGCCTAATTCTAGAACGGAAATAGTACCTTTTGTTGTCAAAATCAATTAACCTCGGTGCTTTAAGCATCATGGAAAGTGATTTCTCCATCAAGCCTGGATTTTGTCTCACGGAAGCGTTCAAAAGCTGGCGATGCTTCTCAGCAAACTATGAAAACGTCACAGCACACACAACATCTTGTTGTTGCATAGGCATCATCTTGCTGTAAGATAGAATTAATTACTTGCCTGAATCTTTTCACATAGGACCAAAAAGGCCTCAAGGAAGGGCAAAAGTCTCTGGGTTCCAGGTGGTAGAGGAGGAGAAGAAGCACCGGTACCCTGCACATGCTCACTTGTATTCGCATTTGACATGACTGAAGACAAAGAGCCTTGTGCCAGTTGTGACTCGGTCACACTTATACACTCGCTCAGTTCTTGCCATAATGGCTCAAGTGAAAGATTTAATTTCCACATAGTGACATGCTCTTGATCGTCATCGTTTTTCGCACCCTTGTCATCTATATCGGGTACGGTGAGTGAGCTAAGTGTTTGCAGGATTCTAAGAACAGCAGCCCCAGCCATGGAACCCGAGCTCAAACCTAGCATTTGTGAGTTTCTTAGTGTGATGAGTTCGCTAATGGCGGACCCACTTAAACTACGAGTTAAATCTGAAAGCTCTACAATAAAGAATTTTCTATGTGATGAAGCAACTGAGGCCAACTTCTTTAGAACTTCCCCGGTAAGCAAATAAACTTTATTGGATAGCCTAATGAAAAGAATATTTAAGTATTAAGGTTTAAGTGATGTAACACGTAAATGATATCACTGTGAACTAAATATTACCCCTCGTGGCCAAGAAGAATCTTCCTGAGGTTGAGAAACGGCTTCTTGAACTTGGGAACTGGCCACTGGTTGT
Organism: Tanacetum coccineum; assembly: GCA_026074375.1. Taxonomy (NCBI): domain Eukaryota; kingdom Viridiplantae; phylum Streptophyta; class Magnoliopsida; order Asterales; family Asteraceae; genus Tanacetum; species Tanacetum coccineum. Next base: position 994 of record BQNB010205626.1, on the reverse strand, counting down.
TCAGTATGAGACTGGGACTCTAACTTTGAAGCAGCATGTAAACAACAACTTGAAGTAGACCCATCACCTGCACAGTGAATGTTAAATCCACACTTTCCACAGCCAATCTAAGTTGCACGGGGACGGAAACGGGGACGGAGACGGGACGGGTACGGGTACCGGGAAACGGCAACATCCTAAAATTCAAGAAACGGGTACGGAGGGGAAACGTTTGTGTTTTATAATATTTTAGTGTATGACAAATTGTCATAAAAAACAAATACTATAATCATTGAAAAAAAATTATATGAATTCTAGCACTAAAAAATTAATAAACTAAAAGTTTTTTTTACATCTTTGAGCCATGTTACATATGAAAATAATGAGATGAATCACATATATTCAACACTTTGCAAAGAATTACTAGTATATATTCAACACTTTGCAAAGAATGATGTTTCTAGCTACTAGCACCAAGGATTTGGACGACGACGACGCCTATTGGATCAAGAAGCAAAAAAAAATTAATTAAAAACAAAATGAGAAATGATTTGGGCGACGAGGACGACGAAGACGAAGACGAATAGTTTTTTTTTTCGTAATGTTTTAATTTTTTTTTTGTAATGTTTTTTTTTTTATTTCGTAATGTTTTTTTTTATTTCGTAATGTGTTTTTTTTTATATAATTTGTATGTTTAATTATGAATGAAATGGTTAGTTTGTTAAAATAATGAAATAATTGTTTAGGGGGTTTTATGAAAAAAAAGAGATGGGTGGTGTTATTTGGTATTATGATTAGGGGAGTGGTGTTGGTATTGGTGTTATGCTGATGTGGCGTTGACGTAGCAATCAAAAAATAGTGTTATAGTGTTACTACACCTGAGACTCTTAGGCTGGATGGAGTGGAGTAAAAGTCACCACGTGAGTTACAAACCAACTCGTGAGTTGTGATTACTGCCTCACAAACCCACTCTTGAGGCATTGTATGGTGTATCTGTGGGTTGAGGATACAAACA
>BQNB010205617.1:0-10604 GCA_026074375.1 Tanacetum coccineum | reverse complement strand
GCTCCTTCGTCCTAAAAACTTCGGCCACATCCATCGATATAATCGATTGCGTAAGCCATATACAAATATATACCATATAGCACATAAAATTTAAAACAACATTTAGGCCCCATAAAGACATAGCTAAGGTCTTCCCTATCTTTTAAAGTCGTGGATCGAAACCACATAAATTTAATGTCTATGTTTTAATTTTTGATCATCATATTTGCATAAAACCCTTTTAACAATTATCAAGATTTATATCACATATCTCTCCATGATAAATTGCATGTATTTATCATGGATGCCGAATTAACAATAAATTTTAAACATAAAACTGATCAATTAACAATTAAACGCATCAAGTGTTATCCTTAAAATTTCATACAACCTAGAATTCGTCTAATTAATTTTACAATCAATAAAGATTGAATCTTGATGCACAAAGATCGAATCTTTATTCATAAAATGCCCAAAGGGCTTAAAAAATTAATCAAGAATCCTAATTTGTCAAATTTTATTACTTTGTAACTATAAATTCTATATAATGGCTCTGATACCACTGTTGGGTTTTTACAACTATTAACCATTAAAGATCACGAGTACGCAGCGGAATAAATAAAACACGTATAGAATATGCAATTAACAAAAGGATCAAGAACGCGTACATTTTAGCAATTAATAGAATATACCGTCTTGAATATACGCTTGTGTATAAATAGAATACCACGCAAACTAAATAAGTTACCAAAGTAGATAACCTCTATGGTGTGCATACACTATACGTCACCGAGATACGTTAGGATGCTAGTCCTTCCATCACAAATAAAACAACCTAACACTTTGTTCTTGTTTTATTATTAAATCAATCGAACATAACCATATGAGTTATGTATTCTGCGTGACTAATCAAGGGAAAAGGAATCTTCTTTTCCATGCAAGTTTATTATGCGCCTGCATGTTGGATCATCATGTATGATAAACTATATGCACATTGCATCGTATGGGTTTTGTGTTACATATGTCGATTGACCTTTTTTAGGATATTATATGTGTCATCTGATTTATGAAGCTAAAAGTGTATATATAGTCATCAAACTTGTTTTTCAAGTTAGACTATAACACCTCCTTAAGTTTCTAAATCGACACGTTCCTCCCTTGTACTCTTTTAGTTCGACCAGTCACAACCAACACCCCACGGGTTTGGTTTTCGTACTAACAAGTCCCTCACTTGTTAATATCTATTAATTAGTTCAAAACATTAATAAACGTATCCTCTGTGTATACACCGAAGCGTCGTGTGGCCTCCCAATAGCACTAATATTTTCGGTCGTATATTTAATTATATATGGACATATCCCAACAATTCTTGTGCTCTAGAGAGATTTTTTGCAACTATAATCTTATTCGTGTTTGTCAATATATAACTTGTTCGCTCCTAATATTTTTGTGTTACAAGTATATGTTAAAACTAAACTTTTCATCTTCTTTCTTGTCAATAAACTAAACTTTTCATCTTTTTTGTCCTGTTTGTGATTGCAGCCCACTAAATATACAACGCGTGACATCCATATTATTCTGATTAGATTCTTTTGCTAACAAACCTTGATTACCACACCTCTCTTGTATGGCTTAAGAGTTTCGTTGGAGAGCACGAGTGTATTCGGTGAAATCCACAGGTCTTTTTTCTTTAACATCATCTGTGGCGACTTGCTTCCTATGTTTATGCTCAATGGTGTCCTCGTCAGCAGGAGTGCTGAAAATCAAGTTATTTAACTGTGGATGTTCTTAGCTTTGGGTTAGAGGTTGAAAAAACGGATTCCTAACTTATGTGATCTCCTTTAAATATTTTGCGATCTATGTGTTATTGAGAGTGATGTTTTTGGTTCTTTGCATGGAGGGAGTTGGGTTCTCCTTTGCATGCTGCCGAGATTTTCTGATCAGACAACAAATTCCTGCAACACAAACCTTTTGGGCTTGAACTGAACCCAGCTGAGTCCTTGTAATTGCATATTTTGCATGATAATTACTATTTATTTATAATTTCTTTGAAGGAAAGGTCGATCAAATCTGTTCATCATTAGGATTTTGATTTTGAATTGTTCTAAATTTTACATTTTGCAAGTCTGTTTTTTTGAAACTTGATTGACTGGGTTAAGCTTTCATATTGTTCATTTACTGACATGGTGTACATTTGACGTAATCTTGTTCTTAATCATTATTGATTGGCTTGGGTTTATGATGATGTGCTTTTGTGGTAAAATTGTGTTTGACCAATATTTATAGAAATTGGTGTGGTTTGTGGCCTATCACTTGGTGCGATCAAATTCATGTGAGTATGTAATGTTTAGTGCTGGTTTTAGTGTAGCATATGGCATGGTGGTGTGCAGATTATGGTTGTTTGCCCACATGTAGGTCTGCAATCTTGTTTGCCATCCAATCTGCCATTTTGCCCCTTTAAGCTGCAATAAATATTTGGACTGGGTCGTTTCTTCATGGTTACAACCAATATATGAAGTTATGAAAATACCATGACTCAAATCTAAGCATGTACCCTATCAACATGCATAAAGAGTTGACTTGAGCTTAAAAGTCAAACCCGAAAGAACAAGTCTAATATTCACCTTCTACCAACTAACTACCAAGTAAGAAAGATAGCCTCTATATGTCTCACACGCTAATTGAGGTTACACGACTATGTACATATATAGACTAGAGTGATATACACAACCCTCGGATAATTCTGACTTGTAGAAATTGTTGATTTTTAAGTAGTTTTATAAACTTGAGAACCACTACGTATGAACGCGTTGGCATATTTAATGACTACTACGTATAACAAAGCGTGTTTACTGTTGAGCCTTTTAAAACCTTCTATCCAACATTTTTGCGCTATTTTACATATATACTTCCCAGTTTTGCATAAAATTTCAGTCTTCCATCACCGAAAAACTATGTTGTGAAAGTTAATATGAAATAAGAATGAAAATTTTGCAGATGAGTTTTATTTTTGCTTTTTTATCTTGAATTGAAGCTCTAATGTAGACCACTAAATCGTCTACTCTGCATATTTAAATTTGACCATCCCTGTTTATTTGATTGCCCCAAAACACATACGAGTATATAAGATCATATTTAGACTCGTGGTGGCAAAATGCAGGGATTAGGCATGTCACGGAGACAAGTCCAGGTCAAATGGGTCATTTATGTTTGGGTCAAAACATTCAAAAAAAAATTTGGTAACCTGGTTTCAGACCCAACATTGCGAACCGACTAATCCCAGAGCGACTACCCTTTTGGATAGCTCGGAGTCGGCGCAAGGGAACCTCCGTGGTCGTATCAAATTATACTTTTGTAAATGAGATGTGGTTTTTTCGTTGACTCATGATCAAACTTTAAGACAAATGGAATCATAATTAGGAAACTAAAATAGCTTGAACTAACATAACATATCATTTAACATGGAGCCATACAAATTTATTCAGCAACTAAAACCATAACTAATATACATACAACAAATGATGATACATACATGCCGTTAGTGGTACTTAAACACAATTGTACATGGATGTGCCCAAAGCAATGTCGCCGTTGTGTAGGATTTTAAATCAAACACGGTATGCCCAGTCAAAAGAGATATGTACAAACCAGCTTTTGAGGACTACTGCTTTTAACTTGCACATTCTTTGATCTTTTTGGGTGGATTTGCATGGGTAACAGGAGCAGTAATCGTTTCTTTTGAGGATGCATGTATAGGATAAGGTTGTTGTCTCTTGGCGAGTGATGACGGGTTGGTGTGTTCTTTCCCTTTAGACATGATTAAACCAGTTGAGGGTAATGCAGGATCTGCAGTTGAATAGGGAATGTGCAGAAAGTGAAGCAATTGATTTGTAGGCGTTCACGATGTTTACTTTCGTTTGAGCTTGGCCTCGAAACGTCACTACATAGAAACGAACGAAAGCTACAATCCGTTGGTCTTGGATCAAGGTGGTTAGGTCCTCTCGAACATCAATACTCTGTCATGGGTATGTGTTAGGACATGAATGTGATTGTGTTCACGAATTGTAAGAAATAGACAAAAGTAAATATTGCTATAGCAAGAATTTGCTACATAGAAAATACAGTGTAGTTTCCGGTCTTCTACTAGTTAGATAGCTAGTCGCAAAACTTTGCGGTGCTTGTTAATGGGAACGGCATCACATCGGCCTTTTGTCTCGTAAATGGGAACGGCAAACACTTAAAGAAAATGTACACCAAATCTAAGCATATTACAAATGACCAAATTTTAATACGTTGACCTGCTTAACAGATATAAATATTTTCGACATGAGACAAACGATGTTATGACAAATATATAGTTGTTTCAACCATTAGTTGGGTCAAACTTACATTTTTCATTCTGCTATTAAGTGAATGGAATAAGAATGGTGATCATGTCTTTAACATCAGGTATGCATAAAGTAGCAAAGATACTTCCGGTTTGATAACTGTGAGTCGAGACCTACAAAACGTGTTTCGACTTTATTGTTAGCCAAGATAGCATGGTGTGATTTTTTCTTTTAAAAGTGGAAGCTGTAAATATAAAGTGTTGCTAGCCTTGCCTCAACCTCTGATCGTACCTTACAAGACGGACATGTGACTATCCAAGTGATATAAATCCTGGACGATTACGATAACAAATCGAAGCTCGATCGCGGAACGCTAATCGCGGTATGTATCGAGCACAAGTAGCACCTTCAAACGACACCCTTTGAAGAATAAATAAACGAGAAGAACGAACAACTAGACGTTTGTACCGAACTATTTATATTGTATTACCTACAAACCCACCTCGAACTCGTTTACAAATGAAAGATAGAAAGATGCGTGTGTGTTTGAGCATCACCCCCTTCACCTCTTTTTAAAGGTGAGGAGGGTTAGGATCCCAGTCACACCAAACTAGGAACGGTGCTTTGGTTCTAAGCCCATCAAACAAACATTCCTAAACAACTATAAGGAAACATGCTAATAAAAGGAAACATACTAATTAATCCTAACTAGACTTGGAAACTAATATTGACTAACAATTTCCACCTTAGTGACAAGACTAGTTAGCCTCGACACCAAGTATCTTTCCATGCAATCTTGAACATCGACCTGGAACAACCTTTGGTAAACGCGTCAGCTGTCATTATCCTTCGAGCCTATCCTTGCCAACAATATCTTTTAGATCCATGATCTCACCTGATGAATGTGATACCTTACGTTGATATGCTTCGTCCTCTTATGAAACATTGCATTTCTTGAGAGATGAATTGCACTTTTATTATCATAATTCACAACCACTGACCTTAGGTTTACTCCCAGCTCGATTAGTAGTCCTTTAAGCCAAATGCATTCCCTAAACATCTTCGTAAGCGCCAATATACTCCGCCTCTGTAATTCGCCAGATATCCTGACCATAAATCCATAGGTGTATTCTTCTCCAGTGCTGTAGATGGAGACCTATTGATTAGATATGCTGCCGTCACCGTTGCTTCTGCCCAGAACGAATCTGGCAAACCAGACTGAATCAGTAAACACCTAACCTTGTTTAAGAGCGTCCTATTCATTCGTTCAGCTAGACCATTCTGTTGAGGAATTCCTGTAACTGTTAAATGTCTTGCTATCCCGCTCTCCTTGCACAAGTTATTAAATTCCTGATTACAAAACTCCAAACCGTTATCCGTTCTTAGTTTCTTCAGTTTTCTACCTGGTTTTCCACCAACTGCTTCCACTCTTTGAATTTGCTGAACGCCTCATTCTTGTGTCTAAGAAAATGAACCCAAACCCTCCTCGAATAATCATCAACAATCGATAAGAAGTACCGGCAACCACTCATCGATTCCACCGAGAAGGCCCCCCAGAGATAATCCGCATGACATAGTCTATAACTCCCTCTGTTGTTGCTGACCTCAAGACCAAACTCACCCTAAAGTCGATTTTCAAGAACACATTTTTCATAGAAATTCAAACTTACCTAGACCCTTTATTCCAAGCACCTCCTCTTTTTTCAAGTTCAATGCAAGCCTGCTTCAGCTAATCGTGGTCCCAGCGTTATGACACAACCTACAGCAAAGTACTTTCCTTTTTCTTGTATACCAACACTAGCTTCACCCGATTCAGCCCAGCCATCCAAGGAGTACACATAATTTCCCTTTATAGTTCCTGACAAAACCATCAAAGAACCCTTGATCACCTTTACTCTTCCGTTATTCCTGCAACTACACGGTATAGCCCTCTCGATCCAGAGTGCCCAAAGATATCAAATTTCTCTTCAACTCAGGAATGTAACGCACATTCTCAAGCATAAAACTTGAACCATCTTTCATTTGTACTCTCACCTTCCCTATCCCCATGATGGCACATGCTCTATTATCACCGTGCAAAACCGTACCACCATTGAACTCATTAAAGTCAAACAAGAACTCCCTCCTAGGCGTCATGTGAAAGGAGCCACCAGAGTCCATGATCCACTCTAGGAACCTCTCCTCACTCACTGCCATCACAATTCACCATTGTCATAAACCCCAAAATGCATAACCAGAACCCTGTCCCTCTCCCCGCCTTCCTTCTGACAACGTCAAAATGATTATTCTTCATTGTTCCTTTTTGGACAGTCCTTCTTCAGGTGATCCTCAGAATAGCATATGTAACACTTCAGTTTAAAAGAAGTGCATAAAAATGTGCGTGGGATTGAACTTGACTTGTACAATAGAAGGTCGTTGTAGCAGGGACATACACACAACAAATGTGGGTTAGCTTTGATTGGTTTGACCCGTTAGCAGCTACTTTTTTAAAGACAATATGGTATAACAGAAGGTGGTTTTTTTTATATATCTTGTCATTTTTAGATTCATAAAGCCATTGCAATTTTGGAAATTCTAAACTTTATGAGAACTGTACTTTTTTGTTGTTGCAGACCCAAAAGAACCATGGTGTTCGACCATCACGTGGGGGAATGTACTGTTCGACTCGTACTTGTAATGGCGGGTGGTAATGTTCGTTGTGTGGGTAAGTTCCCGGCCGCAAAGAAAAGAAGAGTTCAAGATCCTCAAGTTCCTCTACTAAAGGCTGAAGTATATGTCTAACCAGCACAACACCTTTCCGACAAATGAAAAATGCAAAAAAAACTATGTCAAAGCAGCTCCGCAGCAACGCGCGGGCACTATTATCATACAACACATTTTAGAAGCGGTTACACAAAAAATAAAGTACTAACATCAAACACACAAAACTTCTACCGTGTACTAAAACAAATATTTGCAACTTTAAACGCACTTAAAACCCGTCGCAGCGAAGAACAAAACTTCTACCGTGTACTAGAACAAATATTTGCAACTTTAAACGCACTTAAAACCCGTCGCAGCGAAGCGCGGGTTTTCAAAACTTGTGAAAATCAAAAATGACAAAAGCATTAAATAATTGTTTTAAAATAAGTGAAGTTAATTAAATAGTTGAAACAGTATTGATATTATAACTATTATACATATGTTGTGTTGTCCCTACTGACAAGCTCATTTTTTATTCTAAAAAAATAATAAAATACTCTTATGAACAGTGAATCCTCTCCAACCCCTACCTATTTTTTTATTGTAAAGGGTTTATGAACAATAGAAAAATGATAAAAAAAAGGAGCTTAGTGTGTTTTTAGGCGGGAGTGGTATACGTGTTTCTTCATCAGTGTATCCAACATGTTGGACGATTACGACAACAAACCGAAGCTCGATCGCGGAACGCTAGATCGCGGTATGTATCGAGCACAAGTAGCACCTTCAAACGACACCCTTTGAAGAATAAATAAACAAGAAGAACGAAACACTACAAGTTGAACCGAACGATTATATTGTATTACCACAAAACCTCGAACTCGGTTACAAAGGAAAGAATAGAAGAATGCGTGTGTGTTTTGAGCATCACCCCCTCACCTCCTTTTATAGGGTGAGGGGGTGGATGCCCTAGTCTACACCAAATTTGAATAGGCTTTGGTTCCAACCCACTCAAACAAACATATAAAGAAAAAGACACTTAGCTACCTTCTACTTATCGTATATATTAACTAGACTCGACATTAATACTAACAATTTCCACCTTAGTGACTAGACTAGTTAATCCCGACACCAAGTATTTTCATGCAATAGTTGAACTTCGGACCTAGAACCACCTTTGTAAACGCGTCAGCTGCATTATCCTTCGTGCCTATCTTCGCCACTTCAATTTCTTTAGATTCCACGATCTCCCTGATGAAGTGATACCTCACATTGATATGCTTTGTCCTCTCATGAAACAATGCATTTCTTGAGAGATGAATTGCACTTTGATTATCACAATTCACAACCATTGACCAAAGGTTTACTCCCAGCTCGATTAGTAGTCCTTTAAGCCAAATGCTTTCCTTAACAGCTTTCGTAAGCGCCATATACTCTGCCTCTGTAGTAGATAATGCAATAACATGCTGTAGAGTTCCTTTCCAACTCACAACACAGCCATGTACCATAAACACGTACCTGGTTATCGATCTACCCTTGTCAGGATCTTTAGCATAATCTACATCCACAAAACCATCAACATCCACGTGCTTCCCTTGATATCTACCATACACTAGACCTACATTAGAAGTGCCCTTCAAGTACTTCAAAATCCACTTCACTGACTCCCAATGGTTTTTACCTGGATTCGCCAAATACCTGCTCACAATGCTAACAGTATATGCAATATCCGGTCCAGTGCAAACCATCAAGTACATTAAACTACCTACAACATTCACATATGGGACCTTACTCATTCTTTCCACATCCCAGTCACACGACGGACAATCCTTCAAAGGTACCTTGAAGTGTGCTCCCAATGGCACAGAGACCGACTTGCCATTATCCACTCTGTAGTTATTCAGAATTTTCTGCACATATCCCGACTGAGACACCTTCAGGGTTCGGCTACCCCTATCCCTGACAATCTCCATACCAAGTATCTTCCTAGCTGGACCCAGTTCCTTGATATCAAACTCTTTTCGCAGCAGTCCCTTGGTATATTCGATCTCAGACTTGCTTTTACAAGCAATCAACATATCATCTACATACATCAATAGATATATGTACATACCTGGTGCAAACTCCTTGAAGTAAACACAACTATCATAGTTGTTGCGGCTGAACCCATTGCTGATGATATACACATCAAACCCTTTGTACCACTGCCTTGGGGACTGCTTAAGACCATAAAGAGATTTCTTCTACAAACATACCTTGTTGCCCGTTCCTTCTTTAAAACCAGGTGGCTGCCTCATATAAATGGTTTCTTCAAGATTACCATGCAAAAACGCCGTCTTCACATCAAGTTATTCCAACTTGTAATCTTCAAAAGCAGTCAATGAGATAATCACCATAATAGATGTATGTCGAACCACGGGTGAAAATACCTCATTGTAGTTAATCTCTGCTTGTTGTGTAAACCCCTGAGCTACTAACCTTGCTTTGTACCTTTTTCTGAACGCCTTCAATCCCTTCTTTAATCTTATACAACCACTTGCAGCTTACCAGATTTTGACTAGGTGGTTGATCGACCAGCTCCCAAGTATGGTTCTTCTTTAAAGAACTCATCTCTTCCTTTATAACACGAACCCACTCATCCTTTTCAGATGAATTAATCGCCTCCTGGAATGTGATAGGTTCATGTGTATCTTCTTCCTCAGCAATAACAAACACATAAGCCACCATATCATCTTGTTCCCTAAACCTTGTGGGTCTAGACAATGATACATTACCTTCATCCCTATACCTTACAGGTATAGCAGTTGTTCTCTTTGCTTTATTACGCACTAGAACATAGTTGTCTAGATTCTGTTGTTGAGGCCCTTCATCTTTCTCCTTATCTTCATTCCCTAGATTTTTCCTAGTATGAGGATCCACTGTTGGTTCGACCCTACTGCCTTGAAGTTCCACCTCAAACTCAACTTCCTTCCCAGAATCTACAGCACCAACACCCTTGAGAGTATCCTTATACATAAGGCTCTCATTAAACACCACATCCATGCTTATGATTATCTTTGGTTTGACATTATCTAACCTCCATAATCTGTATCCCTTCATACCATCCGGATACCCCAGGAATATGCATTTTATAGCTCTAGGCTTGAGCTTCCTCAGATTCACGTGTGAATAAGCAACACGACCAAATATCCTCAACATCTCGTAATTCGCCGGATGTCCTGACCATAAATCCATAGGTGTCTTCTTCTCCAATGCTATAGATGGAGATCTATTGCTCAGATATGTTGTCGTCACCATTGCTTCTGCCCAGAATGAATCTGGCAAACCAGACTGAATCAGTAAACACCTTACCTTGTTCAAGAGCGTCCTGTTCATTCGTTCAGCTAGACCATTTTGTTGCGGAGTTCTTGTGACTGTCAAATGTCTTGATATCCCGCTCTCTTTGCACAAGTTATTAAATTCCTAATTACAAAACTCTAAACCGTTATCTGTTTGTAGTTTCTTTAGTTTTCTACTTGTTTGGTTTTCCACCAACTACTTCCACTCCTTGAACTTGTTGAATGCCTCATTCTTGTGTCTCCTCGAATAATCAGCAACAATCGATAAGAAGTACCGACA
>BQNB010205609.1:0-10605 GCA_026074375.1 Tanacetum coccineum | reverse complement strand
TCGCCGCAGACCACCTTTCTAGACTTGAAAATCCCCGTCAAAGTGAGCTCGAGAAAAAGGAAATTACGGAAACATTTCCTCTGGGATGGTTACCTTTCGTGGTGATGATAATACCCCATGGTTTTCCGATTTTGCAAACTACCATGTGGGGAATTTTGTGATCAAAGGGATGTCGTCTCAGCAGAAAAGAAAGTTTTTTAAAGACGTCAAACACTACTTTTGGGACGACCCCTTCTTGTTTAAAATATGTGCGGATCAAGTGATCCGGCGGTGTATGCACGGCAAAGAAGCTCTCGAAATCCTCGAAGCTTGCCATAATGGACCCACCGGGGGACACTACGGTGCCAATTACACCACTAAAAAGATCTTTGATTCAGGATTTTATTGGCCCACGATCTACAAGGATGCCCACGACTTTGTCACCCGATGTGACATTTGTCAACGTCAAGGCAAAATTTCGCAACGTGATGAGATGCCACAAAACTCTATCCAAGTTTGCGAAATCTTTGACATGTGGGGCATTGATTTTATGGGGCCGTTCCCGTCTTCAAGAGGGAACAAATATATACTCGTGGCCGTTGATTATTTATCAAAATGGGTTGAAGCAAAAGCGCTCCCCACCAATGACGCCCGAGTTGTTTGCAAATTTCTTAAATCTCTCTTCGCCAGATTCGGTGCCCCTCGTGCAATCATAAGTGATCGCGGAACCCATTTTTGCAATGACCAATTTGCAAAGGTCATGCTTAAATACGGAGTCACTCATCGTCTCTCCACCGCGTATCATCCACAAACAAGTGGACAAGTTGAGGTATCCAATCGTGGTTTGAAACGAATTCTTGAAAGGACCGTGGGCGAAAATCGTGCCTCTTGGTCGGATAAATTAGATGACGCACTTTGGGCTTTCCGCACAGCTTACAAAACACCCATCGGGTGTACTCCATACAAGTTAGTGTACGGGAAGGCATGTCATCTTCCGATTGAGCTCGAGCACAAAGCTTACTGGGCCCTTAAGCATACAAACTTTGATATCAAAACCGCGGGTGATCACAGAAAAGTTCAACTCAATGAACTTAATGAACTTCGTGATCATGCCTATGAAAACTCTTTGATCTATAAAGAGAAAACAAAGAGAATCCATGACTCCAAGATCAAAAACCGCGTTTTCAACGTCGGTGATCGAGTCCTCCTCTTTAACTCTAGATTGAAGATTTTCTCGGGCAAGCTTAAGACCCGCTGGAGTGGACCATTCACTATAACCCAAGTTTTTCCATATGGCACTGTCGAGTTATCCCAAAACCTCAGGCCAAATTTCAAAGTGAATGGTCATCGTTTGAAGCACTACTTTGGAGGGGACGTACCACAATTGGTAGTCCCAGATCTCCAGACGTTCCCCATGGACCAATAAATTCGGGGGACGGGTCAAGCCTAGCGACCTTAAACAAGCGCTTCATGGGAGGCACCCCATGCTTATCAGTAGTAGAAATAAATAAGTGTTTTTGTGTGAGGAGGCTTACCTCTTCCATTACCCGTGTTTCGTGTTTGTGTTGTTAATTGTCCAGGATTGCCCGGATTGTGAAGACTCTCGTGCTCTCAGTTTTATTATAAAGAGTTTCACCCTCCTCAGATTATTTTTGTGGGAATCCAATATCCTAAATCTATTAGATCTTTAACGTGTTATATCTTTTGGCATAATTAATAAACGGCCTTAGATTTCCGTAGGTACTCCCTTTCAAAACATCGAGGACGATGTTTAGTTACTTAGTATATGGGGATCCTTCGATTTGATTTCCTGCTGACGTTGTTTTCATGCTAATCATGTTTTTACACCAATTTTTTTGTTAATTCCCGTTTTTTTTAACACCTATTTTTTGCAAAAATACCAAAATAAAATGATAAAAAATTTAAAATTTTTCATAAAATAAATAAGTGTGTTGTCACAGTTTAGACTATCTAATGGGGTAGAATGAGAATAATTTTTGATCGAATCGGGGCGTGGTTGTGCACTAGCTAGTTCACTAAATTGTAGGCTAAGCTTTCAAGATTCTTTTGCTGTCGAATCTTATTATAAGGTAGAAGACACAGAAGTGATTGAGTTAAATAATAAGTTTATGTGCTGAGCAAGCTTCTTCTAGCTTATATGAGTATATCTTTGGCTTTTTCTACCATTGCTTATAATTCCGCCGAATCATACTTCCCATTTAATTCAACCAAGTCAATCGATGTTTTAGGAAAAAGCTTCAAATTTATTACTTGATTCTTTAAACGCGATGGTTTTTCTGTCTTAGTAATTTGAAAAGTTAAAATTGCCAAAGTAAGCATGAATGAAATGTGAATGCAATATGCATGAATATTGAAATTACGCCAATGAAGCGTGCCAGTTGGATTATATGGGCAAGTAAGATGTGTCGTGAATATCCACTTCGCTAACCACGAGGTTGGGGGTTCAACTAAGACATTTTTTACTTCTAGGATTTGGTTCTGTGTTGTGGATTTCTCACAAGGAAGCGTGGTCTAGGTGAGGGTTCAAACTAAGACACCTTTCATTAGCCATATTTAGGAGGAAGGTGTTGATGTGATTTCCCACTACTGCTAGCAATCGGGGTGGGTTTATTTCTTAGTAACTAAGATCACCACGGGTCGTTGGTTGATGTTATCCTATAGGGGAGCGAGGCATATGGTAGGTGTTCAAACTAAGCAACGCATTCCTAGCCTTGAGAACTTATGATTAATGATGATGAAGATTGTTGAAAAAGTTTCTAAGTTAAATTTTAGTTCTTTAAAATCTAGTTACCAATGGTCCTAATAAGTTGTTGATTTAGTCATGCTTCATCTTGAATTACACGAATATGGAAATAAGTTTCTATGGTTGAGTTGAAATGAGTACACACATTTAAATCTTATTCCTTGTTGGATGTTATAATTGTCGCAAGTCATAAGTATGTGAGTACTTAACATTTAGACTTATTTTGAACAATCTGATCTGTTTAATTGCTTGGTTTGGGAATAGTGAAAAATCTGGGACGATGAAATTTATCGTCAGGACATCCGTTCTTAGATTATTCTATAGGCGTCTTCTCATTCTACGGTTTTTTTCCCCCAAATGTTGATAAAATAAAGGATTCTAAAACAAGGTTAGTTAAGAAAAGATAAAGAAAGGAAAATCAAAAAAATTAGGGATAGTTATTGTACATGTAAAAATGGTGGGAAAAAGGGGACTTGTCGAAGCTATTTATTTCTTTTAGTTCCCCCTGACGAACTATTAGCTTACTTCTCGAGGTATTAGTCGAGAGGGGAATTTATGATTCTTGGGTTCTTGTGTAGTTTACTTATAATTGAGTGAGGACACGGTCATACTTAGTATGGGGGATTTTGGTATGTTGCTTAATTACACATACCATTTTCATATAAAAAACAGACTTTAGATGTCTAAAAACGTACCAATAATTCATTGTATTTGTATGTTTTGCATTTGAATTTTGCCGGAACGGATATTTAAATGAATACCTATATCTAAAATAAAGCCAAGGTACGGGAATGGGAAAAGTCCAACCAAGTCAAATCAAAGACAAAGTCAATCAAAGTCAGGAAAGTCAATCCCAGACAAAGTTAAAGTCAACCAATGAAAATTACAACTTAAGGACCAAAGTGACAAACCTCAAGATTGTATTACAATGAGTAAAAGACAAGGGTCGAAATTGCCAAAACCGGGCAAAGTTTGCATGAGTTATAAGAAAGTGAGGGGCCAAAGCAGCCAACCTACCCAAAACTCCATTTTTTCCCGCCCAACAAAACCTGGTAAAAAGTAGGGATGTCTTCCATACCTTTACCTGCAAAACCACTCATCACATCTAGAAATATCATTTCACACTCCTCTATTCCCCCCATCCCCCCAGCTTATAAGTGCCATGTTGGCAATCCCTCACCACTTTCCAAGCTTTTTGATGGCTGTGATTGACTCCAAAGAAGCACAAAAGAAATTGAAGGCTGAGATTTGTTTTAGAATCACCTCACACAACAAACACACTTGGTTTTTAGTCTACTACATAAGAAACAAAGATGGAAAGAAGAGAGGAGAGTCCAAGAAACCAAGACCTTAATTCGTTTTAGTATAAATAGGGCCATTGTAACCCAAGAAAAGAGAGTTAGTTTTTTGTTTTTAATCTTAGAATATCTTAGCTTATTTTCAGTTTGTTTTAAGTCATTTACAGCTTCTACTTTCAGCTTTGTAACATTTTCAAGTTTTAATGCAAATTTGAATAGGTTGGTTTTAAAGTCAATTTATAATTCAAGTGTTAATAGTTTTTTTCTTTAATTGTGTTGTTTGTGTTCAAAAGCTCTTCAACACGCTTGTTTATAAACTGCTTTAATTAAAGTAAACCTAAAAAAAGGTAAAGTAGTAGGAAAAATTGCAAAAATTATCTCAATTCACCACAGCTTTTTTCTTATGGTGATAAGCTGTGTTCTCGGAGGGCTTATGGACACTAATAGCTTGTTTTATACAATCTAGAGCTTGTAGATTCTTGGTTTAACCCTGTTTTGAGAAGGGTGTTGTAAGTCTCTTCTTTTCTTACTTTTCTTATTTGCTATAAAAAAATGTTATTAGTGCTATTATGTTACTTAGTTTACTTATTTTGTGTCTTTTTAAGGATGTTTTAGTGATTATCTTACTTAGTTGTTAGATTAAAGTGATTAGTTGCAATTTCGTAGTTTAGTTTTACTGTTAGTTATTCAATAAAACTGTTAGTTTTGAGTTAAAACTATTAGATTAATTTAGCTTATTTAAGTGGCTTATCACTGATTGGTAATCTGTTCATAAGTACTTATGTTGTCATTGATATCTGTTTTTTCATTTAGGATCATATCAGCTTGAATAAATGACTTTTGAAAACTTTAGAGGTTTTAGAACTAACTAGGTACTAACTTTTTAAAGCTAGCTGGTACTAAACTTTTAGTTTTAGTACGCGTTATGTTCACATTTTTGATCTCATTTTAGGATAGTTAAATTTAGGGATTTTTGTGTTGTGTGTTTTTGAGGCATAAACTCATTGGTGGGTGTACTAATTCTGTTTTTAGGTTTGTTTAAGTTTTGAGCATATTTCGTGAGCTTATTTTAGGTCTAAAAAGTGCTTTATTTCATTAAAATCCAAAAAATAGTAGGTTTAGTTACATTTGTACTTATTGTGGCTTATTTCTCAGTGGACGTATTTAAAAACATGTGAATAGGTGGACTTCATAAGGACTCATTAGGGAGCTTATTTCCAAAAGCCACTTTTCAGTTTGGTTTATTGGTGATTTTTGCCTTATTATATTTTCGGCTTATTTAAGGAAAATTTAGAGATTTACTACTTTTTGAGCTAAATTGAGTTAAGTTATGTTGTTGTTTGGTTGAAAAAGCTTTTGTGGAATCAGATTAAGCAACACTCATTTAAGCTTTCCAAAAACATATCTCTTTTTGAATTTGTGTTATTTTGAGTTTGTAGTGTCGCCAAAAAATATCACAAAAACAAAAGTTCTAGCAACTTTCTGCAATATAGCAGCTTATTTGGTTTTTGGAGCGTATAGTGCTTATTTTCGCAAGTGGTGTCTTTTATTAAAGTTGCTTAAAAAATGTTGTGAAACAACTTTTGTGTTTTGCGTTTTTGGCTAAAATGAACTTTTTAAAAATAAACACTTTTTGTGGACTTCGGACTAAAAACTGGATTGTAGCTTTTTAGCTTCTTTGCCTATTCTAGTTTTATTTAGTTGGCTTATTCTTACTCTGGAAGTGCTTATTAGGGTTAGTGTTAAAAATCATCTGTGTTGGTTTTTTGCTTATTTCTGTTTCATTGTGTTTTGTAGTGAGCTAGCATAGTTACTAACTTAAGCTTAGCCAGTTACTAACTCAAAGTTAAGTAGCTGTAGTTAAACTGTTAGTACTGTTGTTTGTACTGTTGAGTTGTCCGTGCTTAATTTAGTATTGCTTTGAATTTGCTTATTTAGCGAGTTGCTTAGGCTTATTCGTGTATTTGTGTCTTAAGTTATTTGAGCTTATTTATATATATATATATATATATATATGGGAAGGTTAATGTAGTGTAGTAGCTTAAAGTTGTTAAAATGAGAAGTGATCTTAACCATTGAATCTATTAATTGTTATGTGATTTAATTAATAGTAGATACATGACATTAAATATTATACATAAAAATTGATGTACAACCACTAAAAAACTTGATACGTAACCATTTATAGCTGATACACATGATACATAGTTTTGCTTCACAAAAGACTATTACTAAAAATAAACATTTTATTCGCAAATTCAGTGATACACTCTTACGATTTACATCCGAGTTAACAAAACAATTGTTAAACTATGATAAACAACTGATACACAAGAAACTGGTAATACTAAAAATCGCGAACCAACTGCTCGTACACGAACCAAAACCTCCAACAACTCGTACACGGGCTAACAACTAATTAACGAATGTGATATTTGTCCAATTTCTATTTCTTCTCACTTTAACAACTTTAAGCACCTACACCATTTTAACTAGATTATATATATATATATATAGAGGAAGGTTAAAATAAAAAGACAAATATCCGTGAGAAGGATAAAAAGAAAACTTTTTTATAAAAAATTCTCAAAAAATTCCCACAAAATCAGGTATGTTGGTGCATAAAACTTTTGTAAAAGAAGTTTTTCTAATTTTGAGTTTTTATACGTTTTTTTAATGCACAAAAAAATAAAATTTGATGCACAAAAAATTTTTGATGCACAAAATTTTCAACTTGTTATAGTTTGATGCGCAATAAAATTTTGATGCAAAAAGTCAAAAGAAGTTGGGTACAAAAACGAATTTTTGATGCACAAAAAAGCGATTTAATGCACAAACGTTTTTTTTTCATAATTTTTTTTCGGCAAAATATTCACTTTAAAAAAAACTTCCTTCACAACTTTTTCATGCACCAACATACACGATCTTGTGGAATTTTTTCAGAATTTTTTGAGAACTTAAAAAAAAAAAAAAAAATTTATCCTTCTCACGAATATTTGTCTTTTTATTTGATCTTTATCCTATATATATATATATATATATATATATGGGGAAGGGATCAAGTGAGAAGAAAAAATATAATGAGAAGAATAAGAAGGATTTCTAGCCACACATTTTAAATAGGAAAGAGATATTTAAGCCTCTTTAACCACCCATTTAAATTTCAATTAATGTGATTTATGATATGTGTAGTTTTTTTTATGTAATTCTCTAACCACCATACGTCACTTTTTTTTTACAATTTTAGTCTTTTGTAATTTGATTTATAATTCATGTCAATTCTTTCGACACATCGCATATATAAATTTGTGTTGTGTGTCAGTTAACTTTTAAGTTTCTTATAGTGCGTCACTAGATATGTATTATGAAATTTAGCGTGTCAAAATATTTAGTTTGTCACTAAAAATGTGTCAAAAGATTAAGTGTGTCACTAAAAAAATGTATATCAACAATTAGTATTGTGTGTCAAAAGATTAAATGTGTCACTAAAAAATGTGTCAAAAGATTAAGTGTCTCACCAACAAATGTGTCAAAAAATGTTTTACCAATTATGTATACCAACAATTAGTATTGTGTGTCAAAAGATTAAGTGACTTACCAAAAAAATGTGTCAAAAAACTTAGCGTGTCATTAGAAAATGTATTATAAAATTAAGTGTGTCAAAAGACTTAGTTTGTCAATAAGATTGTGTCTTAAAAATTAGTGTGTCATTACATATATATTAAGAAAATTAGTGTGATAAAATTATGTGTCACTACAAATGTTCTAAAATTTTGTAGTGTGTCATCACAAATGCAATCTATTTGAGTGTGTCAATATTGAGAATTTAGTAACACTAAAAATGTGTCAAAGTAAATTTATATGTCATTATATATTCATCAAAAAAGCTAAATGTGTCATAAAAAGTACAAATATTAAAGTGTCATCATAAATATAATAATAATGCATTAATTATGTAATAATTACAATTTTAAAGAAAAAAACGTGTAGCATAGGTCAAACAATTTAGTTTACCAAAGATGCCTTTTATTAATGATTATTAAGATTATTAGTTACAAATATTTATTAAAACAGCGTCATAAATCTCATCCATTGATTAATTTTAGCTAGTTAGATCCAAGGATTAAGAATCATTCTTATACTTTTTATCCATAAACCCTTTTTTAAAACATATATGTTGTTTTTAGAACATATGTGCAAAAATACAATTATTGAAGGCGTGCATACATGTTTTTGGTGGTTCTGTCAGTTCTCGCACTAAGAATGGTTCTGAAAAGAAAGTCTCACTATATATATATATATATATATATAATCCGGATCGATTGAGAAGATTTTTATTTTGAGAAGATTGAGAAAGTTTTAAAAAAAGAGAGATTTTTAACTTTGATTTAAGTTTTTCAATCGTAAAACTCATTTTAATATGATTATAATTCAAAATGTGTAAAAAAATTCGAATCAATGTTAAAAAATCTCTCATTTTTGCAATATAAGTAAAATACTGAATCTTCTATACAAATTTAAGGAATCATTACCATAACTCGATTTTAGCAATGATTTGTGAATCAAATTTGTGATTTATAGCTTTGATTCACTATTAAATGATGTTTACTTGTGAATCAAATCAAAAAATATAAATCAATTTGCTCAAACATAGATTTCTCAATCTTCTCAAAATAAAAACCTTCTCAACGGAACCGGAGTTCCTTTATATATTTTATAATATATATATATAGAATCCGGGATCGATTGAGAAGGTTTTTATTTGAGATGATTGAAGGTTTCAAAAATGAAAGATTTTTAACTTTGATTCAAGTTTTTCAAGCGTAAAACTCATTTTAATGTGATTATAATCCAAAATGTGTAAAAAAATTCGAATCATTGTTAAAAATCTCTCAATTTTTCAATATAAGTACAATACTGAACCATCTATACAATTTTAATGTACCATTACCATAATTCGATTTTAGCAATGATTTGTGAATCAAATTTGTGATTTATAGCTTTGATTCACTATTAAATGATGTTTACTTGTGAATCAAATTAAAAAATATGAATCAATTTGCTCAAATATAGATTTCTCAATCTTCTCAAAATAAAAACCTTCTCAACGGAACCGGAGCCTATATATATATATATATATTACATTATATATAACAAGAGGTATTTGACCATTTAATGCCACATCATAATGCCATGTCATCAGTTTTTTTTGTAAATTTAAATTTTTTTAAATGTTTTTATTTGTCATCAGTTTTTTTTTGGAAATTTCGTTTTTATTTATTTTTTTATTCTAAAATTCGATTTTTAAAAAATTAGCAAATTATGTTCATGGCAAGATTTGAACCCGGGTCTACTAATTCACAAACAAACACCTCAACCAATGAAGGAAGCCAGAAATTGTGATATACAATAAAAATCAAATATGTTATGATTTAAAAAATATACCACTTAAATTTGGAAAATATATTTAAAATTATACGGAATTCCTTATCATATTATAAAAAACATACGCCTCCTTTTATAAAAACCCTAATCAAAACTATATAATTTTTCAAAATTGTATGCCAAAGTTCAGCATGGAACTCCATTTTTCATGGAACTCGAAAGTTCAACATGTATAAGAAGAGGTCATCAATTTTGTTCTAAGAAGGTGCTAAATTAAATAAGTATGTCAGATGCGATATTCCTTGGATGTATGCGTGTCACGAACATTACTTTAGTCGATGGATCCGAGTATTATGTGATTCAGCTTGTGGTCTGTACCCCTATTAGCTGTTTTTCTTATGAGCGTCACCCCAGACATGGGGTAATCAAAAGAACATTCTTTTCCGTATCTTCACTGAAATGCTTTGAAGATGTTAGAAGAGAACATTGGCGTCCACTATGTTTAAGTCGTTTAACATCTTATTGTCTTGCATCAAACATCAGCATCTATTAGAGGTAGTTTTACACTTCATCCTATATTTCTTTTTATGATGGCTTGGTCCTGAGTTTACGATCAATTTAATGATAATCAACTGTGATTTTCTTTGCCATGAGTTGACCTGTTGACAATGTGGAAAACAAGGTGTAGCTGCGACTCAGATCCACCATTTGGTGATCACAGTTGTATTAAGCTAAATTGATTCTTTTATGCTGGTGGACCGTTTGATGATATAATTACCCTGAATTGGAAGGAGTACTTGACAGTTTGGGTGCAAGCTGAGATTGAACATGATAAAATACGTAATCTGCTTTGGTGGGTTTACTTTTTTTGAGAACCTAGCTGTTGAAATCTACCCCAGATCGTCTGTCACCTTTCTTCTGTAATTTATGTGCGATTATCTAACTACTACCTTCTTATATATCTTTAATTTATTTTAGCAAAGTAACGTAGCAAACTGAATTGATCCTACCTTTTTATTATCTACAATTTGGCCAATAGACTGAAGCTTGGATGTGGTAAAGGAACATGTGTAGACCGATCAAGAACAACAACTACACTCTAAGCTTATGTTGCAACCCTGTTATATCCTATCTTATCTATTTTTGCTTATCAACTTAGATTATATAATCATATCGGTA
>BQNB010205608.1:0-10605 GCA_026074375.1 Tanacetum coccineum | reverse complement strand
TACTTGAATTGTGAAATAAATAAATTCACAAAACAATAAGTTGATTATTAAAAGATATATTATCTCAAGGTGGATGTAAATATTCTATTGATATTTTATGAGATAAGTATTTATCTTTCCTTAAAATGGGGTTTATTAGAGCGTTCATATTCTACGAAGGATATGTAATGCCTCAAGCATGGCTCACAACTTTAACTTCTAAAAATAATTAATAAAGTTTTCAATAACTTTATTTAATCAAATTGAATGAATCCTTGTATGGATCAAAATAATTTTTGGATGCATAAAGTGCTTTTGTACATGTCTCTAAGAAATGAGTGGTCCTCAAGTATCATACATAATTGCAATTGAGGTTTTGATGTTAATTCTGCAATTAATTAATATGCGTCATAAGAGTATATTTTCTCTTTTAATATTTGTAGACACATTGTATACTATCTAACCAATGTATTTAATATTGGATTGGAAGCTACACATATATTATCATTGCAGGACTTATTCTTAACATCAACAATTTGGTGGACTTCATTACAAAGTTGTTGTCAAAAGTATTTGAGCAACTCGTTTAGAAGATTAGCATTCGATGCTTGAAATATATGCATTAATTTGAGGAGGAGCATTATGCGCACTGCACTTTTTTCCTTCATCAAGTTTTTATCCCATTGGATTTTTCTTGGTAAGGTTTTTAATGAGACAGTTTATGGCGTATAATGAACGATGAATATCCAAGGAGGAGTATTGTAAAATATTATGTATGGCTTATGGGTTTATGTCTATTCATCCGAGTCTTTGATAACAAGTCAGGGTTTTAGTCTCTTAGCTTTATAAATACATCCTACATGTAATCACTTTGAGATCATCAATCAATAAGAATTCTCCCTTCCTCTTTCATTCTTGTTCTTTACATTTACAAAGTTATATATATGTTGTTGAAATAAAAGAAAGAAAAAGTAAGATAAACATAAATTAGAGAATAAAGAAAAAGTAAGTAATCACGCAATCAATAACAAAAAAAATTTAAAGAAAATAAAGGCACGTTAGTTGTAACTCAATTGGAAGGCCATAAATCAGCTTCCCTCTGTTGTTGCCCAAATAAAGTTAATTTTCCCGCCAGAAGAAGAAGCAGAATAGTTGTGGTAGAGAAGAGATGGAATGGAGTCTAAGCGGAAACGCTCTCAAGACATTCGGTCGATCAATCACTTGTCTCGCACGCATCGGCAACGAACTCACTCTCCAAGCTTCCCCTCAACAGGTCCTCCTTATTCTATTTTTATTCTTTCAATTTAATAAGACTAATATATCTCTACTTGTAACAAATTTCACTATAAATGCCCTACTTTTTCAGAAATCAACACTTTAGGTAATTCCTATGCTTTCATTTTGGTGTTATAAATTATAACCAGATCCATCCTACCTACCACCGTACCAAAATTTAGACACCTAATGCCTCAAACCCAGTGGATTAGTCCACCAAAAAGCTCCGAAACCATAGGTTACATTATTATTTGTATAAACAAACACGATCATGTGACATCTAGCTACTTACTTCAATAGATGAAACTCGCTTTGGTTGCGCTCTTATCCTAATGCTAATTTTGTTCGTCAGTAGTTACCTTACTTTACTTTGGGTTTTTATTCTTCTCTTGTTTTTGAGTTAAAATCTCGATACTTCAATTTTTGTCTCGTTTAGAACAAATTCCACTATGTGTTTGTCGCTGTTAATTAGGCTTAACCGTTTTTTCATATGAAAAATTCGCTTCTTGGAACTAATCACTTATCAGTATCCTTTGCTTTCTGGTTTTAATTCTGCCTTCATTCAAAGATATTTCCTTCAACAGATGTATGCTGCTTACAATTTACTTTATCAAGTGATTATCTGTAGTCCATATCTGGGAATCACACGTAAAAAGGGAGCGTTTTAATTTACTCATTTACTGGGTGCAATGCTATGGTGGTGTTCTTTTTAATCAATCTAAGCGTGTGTTTGTTATCATCTCCATCAGTTAGCTTTGCACGCCCTCAACTCTTCAAGATCTGCGTATCAGTCTATTACACTTAAGCCGGCTTTTTTTGATACTTATACTATTACTGGAGCCCAAGTTCAGTGCAGTGTGCTTTTGAAGGTATTCTTTTATGCCTATGTGATTTTCTTTATATATATCAGATTGACTATACTAATAATCTATGTGCAGGCGGTTTGTTCTCTACTCAGGACTCCGTTAACAAGTATCGACCATCTAACTGTGATATTGACTGATCCTGATGCATCAAAAGTGCAGTGGACTTTGGACTGCTACAATGGTGAACTTCTCTCTGTTTTCTTCTTGGTTGTAGGATGCTGTTATGTTACTAGTTCTGAGAAAATGATATTAGGGGTGAAGCTATTATTCATCGTTGTCGTATTTTGATGATTGTTTTGCACTTGCACCTACTGCCACAAGAGATCATGATCATGAAGTCATAAGTTAGTGGGAGAATGGGTGGGCACAGGGCTGTGCAGCGAGTCAAAACACTTTTTGCTTGAACTTATTAAACTCGTAATAAATAATTAGTTTGTCAATTATAGTTACATACTTACGACAGCTATTCTGTTATATGAACAATCTAAAGGTTTAAGTAAATTGAGCTAGGTGATTTTATGCAGTGAAATACACTTTGGTTGATCTGTTTGACAAGTTACTGTATAAGCTGTATTCTTATTTAACTCTTTTGACCTGGTAGCCTGGTAGGGATAGGCATGACTTAAATTACCTTTTCATAAGTAAATGGGTCGGAAATTTTACCTTTGCAATTCATTTCAATACCTAGTACATATATAGATTACATAATGTATAGTTCCTTTAAGCTTGCTTGAGTCGCATTCAATTAGGCAAAAACAGTGGCCAATTTATAATGGCTAAATTATATATTGGAGTTTTGTTGGTCTGTACTGTCTGTACATTTTAAGAACTAGTAGAATTAAACTGGTTGTGGATTTGTGCTAAAAAAAGTTGCACAAACCTCACCCCTACTTAGAAAACAAGAAAAATAGTTACAGTCCATAGTTTTATGCATAATATGCTCCTCTGACTAAGTTATGCTAAGTCCTCAAATTCTAATTACAAGGATACTACCCAATGTAACATATACTGTAACCTAGACAACGGCCAATGTTGTTCCCTTCGCGTTACATACTTACATCTGCATATCCTGTCTTTCTGTTATGCATGCTGGTAGATAGTTTGTCTATTTACAATGATCTATAATTCTATAGCACTTTAAAATCTAAGCATTATTAATCTTACTGGACATTCCATATGGTTTCTGGTAGTTAATATTCAGACTACCAAGTTGCTACATGTTAGAGCATAGTTGCAGCATCTTAGTCGCATAGTATTTTTTTGTTAGCATCCTGTAATAACTTTGTACACAAAGACACTGAAATGAGTTTGACTTCTTCAGGTATGAAAAAATCATATTGGATCACATGCAATGTTGAAGCAGATGTACAACAACTCTCTCTTGATAAAAGAAGGCTCCCAAGCAGCTTTGTAGTCAGACCTCGTGATCTCAACAGATTACTTGCTAATTTTCAGTCAACCCTCCAGGAAATAACTGTCATAGCAACGGATCCTACATTGTTACCACCTGATGCAGCAGCTGATGAAGTTGGAGGAAAAGCTGTTGAACTTAGAAGCTATATAGACCCCACCAAAGGTAGCTTCTTTCTTCCTGTTCTTAGCTATTTCATCTTATGCCGAAACTCACTAAATTATTTTTGTTGTAGAAAATGATTCATCATTACACACGCAGTTGTGGATAGATCCTTGTGAAGAGTTTGTGCAGTATACACACACTGGAGACCCTGTTGATGTAACATTTGGTGTGAAGGAATTGAAGGTACTATGATCCTTGTGAAGAGTTTGTGTAGCATAAGATTTTTTTTCTCGATTCATGTTTATAACAGTTTGTTTGTTTATAAAGCATGTATGTCACTAGGGGGATTTGTTATTTAATCTTAATATCATACATTCTCTATCTGAGAAGCAGTTATAAATCTTATATGGACTATTTTGACAGGCGTTTCTATCATTCTGTGAGGGATGTGAAGTCGACATACACTTATATTTTGAGAAAGCTGGCGAGTAAGAAATCTTATCCTCATATGTACATACTGTAGTTTGCTTTTGTATTATTCCTCTAATTTTCTTTGTAGAGAGCTTTTGATAATAAATAATTAAATATAACTAGAAGTTGACATTACTGGCACTGGGAGGCATTAGTTGACATGTGAACTTGCCTTGGTTTGGTGTTACCTCTGTCCTATAGAGTATAGTCTACTCTTAGGTGTCGTTTGGTTTGTTTGATGGAATCACAATGGCTATAGGTATGATAGAGAGGTAGAATAGAAATGGGCATGATTGTGTGAAAGTGTTGTTTGGTATAGAAAGTTAGATATGCTTTTCTATCAATCTAAAAATGAAAAAAAAAACGTATAAACATAAATAGAAAGAAAGGTTAGGTATAGATGTATTACACATCACGTTCAATGTGATCAAAACAAAAACCCTGAAAAAATAACCAAATTCAAGAACCAAATCCAAAGGCCATTTGTTGGTTTGATGAGAATGAACAACAATATCTAAAATGGGTATAGATCTCT
This sequence comes from Tanacetum coccineum, assembly GCA_026074375.1. Lineage (NCBI taxonomy): Eukaryota > Viridiplantae > Streptophyta > Magnoliopsida > Asterales > Asteraceae > Tanacetum > Tanacetum coccineum. The sequence goes on along the minus strand of BQNB010205608.1, from coordinate 5,963 downwards.
GTATTACACATCACGTTCAATTAATATAATTCATAAAAAAATTCACAAACATAACCCTTTTAGATAGTCTCCATTGAATTGTAGAAGATGAAAAAAGGAAAAATAAATGTTACTTTGAAATTTGATTGATGGAAACAAAAGTGGTTAAATGCAATATCGTTTATCCTAGCTATGAACCTGTGAACTTTTCGTAAAAAAACTACTAATGACGAATTGGCAATGGGCTCTATAAGTGAGGTAGTAGCGATAGGATCAAAGATGAATAACTTTTTTATTGTGAATATTGTGTGCGAGTGGGAATGAATCTTCATAGTCTAGTACTTTGCCTCCTATCACAAAAACCCAATATCATGGAAATATGGAATCATATCTACAATGGATATCCATTTACACAAACCAAACAAACTTTCATCCCTATCATTCCATTCCTTTATTCCAATAACCACCAACCAAACACACCCTTAGTTTCGAGTTCTAACAGATTAGTTTCTCACTTCAAGTCAGTATTAATTGGGAATAGTGTTTGCTTTCTTCTGTTATGTTATTAGTATTGTGCGCTTTCTGTGATATAGACACGCTGGTATTCCATTATTGTTTGATGTAACAACGCAACACATTAGAGTATTTATCTTCCAGATTGTAACTAAAAGTTAGAGGAATTATCCAGGCCCTGTATGTGATGTCATGTTCACTTTGTAAATATAAAACAATAAAAGGCAACTATAAGCACCTGCTTTATTCATTTAGGGGTCTAAAGTCATAAGCCCTACAACTAGAGGTCGCAAAATGGGCAATACATTCATAAGTAAATTTATGTCTATATAATGTGTGTTAATTGTGATCACAAAAACTATATTTGGTTGTTAAATCATTTCACTTTCACTAAGAATCTAACTTTTGAATACAATGATTTAGGAGGTTTTATGCATTTTAAATGTACATTGTGGGTGACCTATTTGATAAGTAAATTTGAGTCAACCCGTTTGACCTGTTAGAGATAACATATATAACCTTTATAGACCTTTTTTTAAGTAAATTTGATTTAAACGGCCACTTTGAAATATGTGTTTTCGTATACTAGAGTTGATGAACCATTGTTTTGGGATAAGCAGGCCTATTTTGATGGCACCAAAATTCGGTTTGGAGGATGTCTCTGTTTCAAACTTTGATGCCACATTGGTACTTGCAACCATGCTGGTGTCTCAGCTACATGACAGAACAACTTCAACAGAACCGATTCATGCAGCTCATGGAACAGAGGACCAAGTCCAAGAGAGACCAAAAGGAAATGTTTCTCAGCATCCGTCTGATCACACTAGAATATGGTCAGAACTTTCAGGTAAACTTTTTTCAATACTCAATTCTCACCGCTCAATACGCATCCAGAACCATAGAATATTCTGACTTGAAAAAACAAAAATAAATAACAGCCAGTGCTGCAAAAAGTGCAACTGGAACTAGTGGTCGCGCACGAAGGGAAAGAGATCTGAATACAAATGAACATGTGGATATTCAGAGGATTAGCACAATCAACATCTCTAATGCTGGGGAGGAAAGAAGAAAATTTCAGAACAACACGTATCCTATAAATGTTATGTTTGTTTGTTTATTACTTATTAGTTAAAGTGGCAATTTCGACTCAATTACTTCTGATTGGGTCGATTTAGGCTGTTAGTTGTCTAAAACAGGTCAAATAATAATCTTTTTCACCTAAATGAGGAACAAGCCAAATGGGTCGCATGGCATTAATAATATGCATACGATATATAGATCATTGTGTAACCATAGTTACGGCAATATTTATATATAAAGAGTAGATCTGGACAAAAAAGTGAGTGCAGGTTAGCCCATAAAAACTGACCTTTTTCAACCTAAAACTTTGTTGAGTTGTTACCAACCCACCCTACCTAACCATCTTCCCACCTCTAGTTGTAGCTTGTAAGGGTTACCTGACCATCTTCCCACTACTAAGGGTCTTACTAGGGCATTGGTTAACACTTGGCCTGGGGATTGTAGGGCCTCTTTGGTTACTCACCATATATGTTTCTCAGATAGAAATATGCTTTTATTTAAAATTGATCATAAAGTAACCAAGATGTCGAAAGTGAATTCATTTTTAAATGGCAAACGGTTATCCTCTCTTATTAGACTTGTCACTATTTATTGATAAGAGTGATGGACTTTTTGTATCATTTTACTTCGTCTTGTCACTACTAACCCTAATCTTTTTTTTCTTTTTTTTGTTTTTTGTAAAAATGTAAAAGAGCGCTAAAGTTTGCAAAAGTAATTTCAGACAAATTGTGGAAATGAAAGGGCAGAAAAAGAACTGCCTATTTGAAACAAATTTATTTTCTCCAAAATCACTCATTTCTGCAAAATAAGTTATGTTTCAAGAATGATCTGTTTCTAATTGCCATCCCCAGAACATATTAAAAGCAAATGTGAACTTCAACATTTCTCACGCTTTTATGTAGACGTGTAGTAAATATGCTAGTTGAGAGAAAAAAAGAGGCTAATTAGAATGTTGTGACCAGATTTCTATGTGTATGATGTAGCATGTAATATCCTTGATTCTATATCAGACACCAACCAATGCAAACAGAACATGTGGAAGAACCTCAAGGTTAGTAAGAGTCATGGTTTGATCTGTTGAACCCTTCTATTGCTATCATTTTGTGATGATGAGCTAATATTAGCATTTTTATGTTTAGATGGGGCTGAAATCAATGCTCAAGGTGTTGTCTCACAGCGACATCACAGTAACTGGGTTGACGCAGATGAGGATGATGATGAAGGGGGGGATTCAGAACCTTTTGTCCAGGCAACGCCACCATATTGTGAGGAGTAATATTGATAATATATTGCCATTAAGTAATATCGACTGCATGACCTCTCTTTTTGTAACTTTCACACTAATCTTCCGATTAGTATCAAACATAAACAGCTAACTATCATGGTATACATGTCTTCTAGCAGTTGCATTCAAGGATGTTATTCGCAAATAGTTTTTGACCCCTTTTTTCTGTCTTGATGAGCGTGTTGACGGGGATAAGCGTGTGACGGGGATCCGCTCGACCTGCAGACAGTTTTGTGGTTGTTTTCTAATCTTATTAGTAAATAGCTAATGCATTAGTCATGCTAAAAGTACAATATAATGATAAGAATCAAACTGGAACATGATTATTAAACTTGGATTCGTAAACAAGAAAGAAAGAAAATTACACTCACAGTTATAGACTTGAGCTCTCCCAATGTCAATTTGACCCTATAATTCCCAATAATCCAACTCAATGCATGTCTCCTAATATTTATAAATCCTAACGTGGTGAACAAGAAATCATAAATAAGGAAAACTTAATATATGAAACTAGATAATTATAAACACTTTAGGCCTTGCTAATTAATTGTTGCTAGTAGCCTTTTGTGATTCTTAGAACGACGCTGATAAACTTTAGCCCATTTGTGTCAGGATTTTGGAAATTGTTGTTGAATATTTGTAGAGGTTCTCACTTAGCCTCATAACATGGTAAATTCTTCCAACGAATAAGCACCTCGTGTTTTCCTCTACTATCCATGCGAGTTCCCAACACTTCTTCAGGTTGTAGTAACATCTCCATTTCTTCAGTTAATCCCGATTAATCCGGATGGAATAGTTGGTATAGCAATCTGATCTCCAATAACTTTCTTCAATTGAGAAACATGGAAAACAAGATCGATGGTTGAAGATTTGAGTAACTTAAGCTTATGAGCTACTGCTTCAATTCGCTCCAGAACTTCATAAGGACCAAAATACTTTGGTGCCAGTTTCTCGTTATGTCTTTTTACTACATGGTCTAAGGACTTGTTTCTTTTTTTTTATGAATTAAGTGGTTTTTGTTAGAATGTCTTATTTAGCCCCATTAAGGGAGGAGAGAGGTTTTGGTGTGTGTATGAAATAAGAGGAATTAAGGTGTTTGGACCCACTGGTAACCTAATAAGAGGGAGTAATGGAAAAAAGAAACACCCCTAAGCTTTAGATAAACGAGATCACCAACTTCAAATGTGGCATCTTGATGATGGCCATCAGCTTGACTCTTCATCATTTGTTGAGCTTTTGTTAGGTTTTCTTTTAATTCCTTCAAAATTTTGTCTCATTCTTGTAGATAATTATCAACTACAAAGGCAACAGAAGTATCATTTCCATAATACACGAGACGTGGTAGACAACGGCCATACAAAATTTTGAATAAGGTGTAGTTTTAATCGATGTGTGGTAAGAAGTAAGAACTATTGTACAAAATACTCTGCCCCAAGATAATCATTTAGCCCATTGTTTCGGACTATCTGAAGCAAAACACCTTAAATAGGCTTCCACGCTCCTATTAAGCACTTTCGTCTGTCCATCAGGAGATAGTAATTTTTGTTTTTAATAAATAGGCTTCCACACCCTAAAGGTTTACCCCGGTAAAATATATTAATAATCAAAAAGTTTAAGTAGAATGAAATGTGGCTAAATACAACATTAACCTCAAGCTAAGGTTTAATGAAACAACGCACAATGAACCTACCAAAATTTATGAAATGCCATAAACATAGAAACCATCTAGCCATACTTAACAAAGCGTAAGAAAGATGACAATACTCCAAGAACAACTAGAAACACTAGAACATGAGTCACGTATCACCATACGAATCATATAACACCAAAGACTTAGGCAACTTCCAACATTCAGGCATCTTAGAAGTATTCTTCTTAAAACATAGAGTAAGGAGCTTCAAGGACTTTATGTACATGTCTTGACAAGAAGACATAACACGTTAATGTCTAACTTTACTTGATTAGTTTTTAAACATTTCAATTACTTCATGTATGTGTCTTAACAAGAAAACATAACAAGTCAATTGCTTACTTTATGTTATAAGTCTTTGAATACTCCAAAGGCTTCATGCTTATGTCCTTACAAGAAGACATAAGCATATTAAATAAAGCATTATTGAATGACGACTTTGGCTTCAATAGTATTTTCAAGTTAATTGCATACTTCGTATTTACGTCTTTACTAGAAGATATGATTATATTGGCTAAACCATTTAGTGAATATGATGAAGTAGCTATTCATTATTTTTTGACATAAGTTCTAAATAGGGCTGCATACATCAATGTGTATAAGTCCTAATAGAATATTAGCTTTCTTATCTTGTGATTAAGAAAAACCATTAGTCATATTGATATGTGTTGTACCTAGGGGTGGAAACGAGCCGAGCTGCTCGTGAAAAGCTCGAGATCGGATCAGTAAAAAGCTCGAACGAGTCAAGCCTAAACGAGCTCGAGCCCAAGCTCGAGCCTAAATTGGAGCTCATTTAATAAACGAGCCCGAGCCCGAGCTTTATATATAAAGCTCGATTAAGCTCGCGAGCCTAAACGAGCTTTAGTACATTTTATGTTTGTATACTTATGTACACATATAATACGTAGATGTACATGTATTTTAAGTTGAAAATTAAAAGAAAGTTAACTATTTACACTCAGATTACTCGAGGCTCCCGCCATCAAATTTAATGTGTATTTATATTCTCTATAATCGTATATTTACATTTTAATTATGATCAAAATTAAAATAAACAATGATACTATCATATCATACTAGACTTTTCATTTCCATCTTTTCATTTCCATCCACACGCTCACTCAGTCATTAGGTGGTGTAAAATCATTATTTCATTTCCATCTTCCCTTTGACGAATAAATATCATTCCACAGGTAAGTTTTCTTTTTGGTTTAAAATTTTATATTATTGCATTGATTTTTTGTTGTTGTAGTTTCTTACAATGTGAATATGACTACCATTTTGTATACATCATTAGGTGTAAAATCATTATTTTTTCTCAAGATTGTGCATTGATATTAAAAAATGGTTGTGCTACTGTCGATTCATTTAGATGATAAGTATTAATTTTATAGTGGGTTGGTTAATGTAAGTATG
>BQNB010205607.1:0-10605 GCA_026074375.1 Tanacetum coccineum | reverse complement strand
ACTTGCTCTGCTACTAACAAATTGATCACTTCAAACGATTACGCATTTGTTTAGACCGGCGTTGGCCATTTGTATGACAATGTCGAATGCCCGGGTCTCTACTTTTGCTCTTTGTGGTTGTTAAAAATACTAATTAGCTCATGTTTGTTTAAATATGTTTTTAATGGTATATGATTCCATGAATCCAATGCCTTTATTAATATGCTATAAATTTGAGGTGGCAATTTATCTCCAAAAAGGGAATGGGTCGAAAGTCGTGGTAAAACCCAGGGAAGGAACTAGCCACGTTTAATGCTTTTTTGTTACAGAGTTTATACATATGAGAAATGATTCTTTTGCATATAATATTAATGATTATAAACAATCCTTTATATTGGTAACTTCAGTTCCTGTTTGGTGTGAATTTGGGAACTATTTGTTTCAATGAAGTATATAATAGTGAGCTAAGATTCTATTCTTCGGCTTTTCTTTTTACGTATGTGTAGAAAAAAAATTATGTGGTTGTTGTATAAAAAAAGTATGCTGCTTTGCTTGATAATATTATATGGTTTGATCATTTGCGTTTAGACTAATGTCTTTACGGAAGAATGAAGATATTCCATCAATCATCCAAATTTTTGACTCATTCTCCAGTAGTTTAGCTTCATTGATGCTCTTAATTAAGATAATTAGACAAACAATGATCGTACGATGGACGTGTACTTGGTTCGTTATGCCTAAATGCACCCGATTCATGTGTTTAAATGGTATCTAAGGCGCAATTTTATCTGAGTAGTTGTAAATGGTACTTACATTCGAGCATACATTAAGAGTTTTTGCGTCTGCAAAGTAAATTATGTAGAATTTGTTCGTCATTTGCAGTACACATCCCGAAGTCCTTCCCATGTGCCACCCACAGATGCATGAAATGGAAAGGAATCATGAGACAAACTACAGCTAAAGCAGCTGCATTGATCAGCCCATGGTACGTCCCAGACCCAGTCAAGTACTTAGGTCCATTATCGGGTAAATCACCCTCATATCTCACAGGGACATTCCCGGTGACTACGGACCGGGTACCCATTACCACACTATCAGTTACGAGTCTCCTTCCGAACTCAAGTAAGTTTATAGCTATGAAATTCTGCTTTTACACTTTAAGTTTCAAAAAGTTGACTTCTTATTGCTTTGTGCCAAATGTCCATTAGCAACTATTTTTTGTTGAAGATGCAAATCTCATGCCAATAGTATATTCTTAAGTAGCACAATGCATAACTCCATTCTCAATGAGGGAAACTAAATTAGTTCTATCTGAGAGATGATGTTTCGTTACAACATTGATCATGATATATTTGGAGGTATCTAAATGATGCTCGCAAAGTTGTCACTAAATACATGTTAGAAAAATGTAGGATCATAGACCTCTACTTTAGCTAGACACACCCGTATCTAATACTAGTTCTATGAGTCTTTAAATAGCCTTTGGATTAATCTATCTTTCCATATCCTAACTGATAATTTGTGCTGAAAACCGACTTGATCAAGATTGTTGGTGCGAACCTATTGTGTTGTGCAAACTTAGATATCATAATGCTAAGAAAACAAATCAATGGTCTAATATCAGTTCCACTATGAACAAATACTGTTCGAAATACTGAGATAATCATTTTGTAACAAGCGAATCTCAATGTGATTATTCATTCACCTTAAAAATTGTTTATTGATCACTTGGATTAGAACACAATGAGCAGATAAACATCTTTTATGGGCAATCCTAAACTTAGCCAGCCTTTAGTCATATAGACACAATAAAATCTGAAAAAGAATAACAGATTGTGCGATACACAAAACTCGACTTAGTGGAATGCAATGATTTCAGGGTTAGTATTGATAGTTTCATGTACTTGCGCCCACCAAGAACCTTTGTTAAAGATTTATCAGCATATACTAGCTTCATTGCACCTGTTAATTTTGGTTGCTGATCTTTTCATGTTCACTTTCTATTAATTGTAACAAGTGTGGTTTTCTGCCATTCAATAAATGTCTTACTATATTTTCAGGTTGAAAAATTCTAAAGCCAGGAGACTTGGCAAAAGCAGCTTAAGAGTGGGCTGCGAAAGAGCAACAAAAGGTTGCTGAAGAGTGTGAGAGGGCACCAATGGAATGACTGAATGAACTGTAGTAGCCGCCGAAAGAGATTTCTAAAATAATGAAAACACATACAACCTCCATCCTCGCCACCTCCAAGTTAGTTGGTTTGGCCAAGAAACTACCTTCCAGTCACCATATATTTTTGTTAACATTAGCACTTTAAGAAATGGAGTTTGGACCGTTTATTTTGCAATTAATGAACCATTCTCACTTGAAGAGAGTTGCTCACAGTAAAGTAAAATGACTTTGTACAACTCCAATTAATGAACTATTGTCTCCTGAAGAGAGTTGCTCACAGTAAAGTAAAATGACTTTGTATAACTCATTGTATGGATTGTATATGTTACGGTATAAATTTTCTATAACTCGCCGCAGTGAAGCGCGAGTATCAAAAACGTGTTATTATAAGAGGCATATACATAAATTATGTAGTAACAAACACAAAAGTCAAAACATTTATTTTTATTCCAATCCATTGAAAGAGTTGAAGATCTCAAAACACCATCTATTTTCTTGTAGCTTGTAATGTACTCTCTCCGTTCAAAAAAAAGTGTTTACTTTACTATTTATGTTTGTTTGAAAAAAGTGTCCAGTTTCTATTTTTGATTAGACGAGTACCCGTGCATAGCACCGGTAAAACCTAGTGGCAGATAATTAACGATATGCGATATTGTGGTAAATATTTCGTATAACGATATACGATGTTGCTGTAAAATAATATTTGTGTGTGCCAGATATGAAATGGTTTGTGTGGATTTATATGGTGGATACGGTTACACATTTTTAATAATTATTATTGTTGGTAATGATTTTTAGCAGTTACACTTTTTAATAATTATTGGAGGCTGTTACAATGATAAATTAATTGGGCTGTTACAATGTTATAATGGTATTGATGACTGAATTTATTATTCAACATTGTATATCATAGTTTCCTAAATTAGATTCAACATTCAACATTCCTACATATTCAAGGGTGCTAAACTCTTTATAATGTAGCCAGGGTTGGTGCGATGCACGAATCTTGTTCTATAAAGATCAATCCCGGTCTCGAAAATTTGTAACTTTATCATTTTAACCCAAGTATATAGCATTGTAACTTCATAATAAATAACATTGCTCATAAGAGTTGTAACTCCATCAAAATATCATTGATCATAAGAAGTATAACTATCATAAATAACATTGACCATAAGAGTTGTAACTCATCATAAATAGCATTGATCATAAGAGGCTTTTGATTTTTTTATAACTGAAACAATAAAGGCATTTACACACAATTAAATGTTGATGATTACAAAACTTAGCATTGATCATAACCATTAACCACCATTTATACTAAAAATAACTCATTTAAAAAAAAGGGAAAAAAAAAGAACACCATGGGCATAGATGTAAGGACATTTCCAATTTCTTTAAGTTTTTTGCAAAATCTGTGCTTTTTGAAGTAGATCGTACAATCGAGTTCCCTTATTCAAAAAGAGAGAATTGTCACTGAAAAAAGATCAAAAGTTAATACATCGATTCAAAAATAAAAACAAAAACATGTGTAATTGAAATATACCTTAAGGCGGAAAATAGGAGTCGTGGTGTGTGTTTTGCTTCAACTCTTGGGACTGCTTCAACATTTATCCATGCATGCATGCATGGAGTTAGTTAACTCATCACGAATTGAATGCATAAACAGTTAAAAAACATATGGAATCAATAACACGAATGTTTGATTAGCTATTCTTTTTTTGCTCGAAATCTTCCAAAGATAATATACATGTTATGGTTCAAAAATACATATAATGTTAATGTGATTTTTATGAAGTGTACTTACCGGATGTTGAGTCAAGAACTGATCCTCTGGGACACGCACAAAATCATCATCGATTTGCATTGTACCCAACTTAAAATGTCGAAATAGTTGAACATGTACTTCATCATCATCCATTATTAATGGAACAAATGAATCGTTATCTGAAAAATCTATGGCTTGGACAATTAACTAATAATTACCCTGCAATGAAAAACATATCACACTCTCACACTTTACACAACCTAAACATAAGCTATGATCTGAACTTTCAAAATCTACCAAAATATGAAGAAAAAGCGATATATTATTTGATCGCATGAGTAAGCCATGTACACGACTTATTAGGAATCGCTAATACTAAATTACTAACACAAGAGATCGAACCCATGCACAAACTACGAAATCCATAATCTCCTTAATCAATTTTCAAAAAGTTACTATTGATTTTTTTACCCTTGTCTTGACTTTTCTTTTGAGCTAAAATTGCGGGAAACCTTGTTAATGATGATTGGGACTCAACTCTATAAGAAAAATCCATAATGTATGATATAAAAAATCGCATAATATCAAGTGTTTGGAATGATAAAAAAGATAGGACATTACCCTGGCAAAAACTGGTTATCGATTGTTAAGATTTTCAAATTGTGTTTCGCTCAATATTTATAAGCAAATAACTGGACTATGTATGGAAACACAATTCAAGCCCAATACGTGCAGGCCCAATAAAAACGTTTTCCTTTTTCTTTCCCAATTTAATGACACCTTAATTATTATACGAGGCATATACATAAATTATGTAGTAACAAACACAAAAGTCAAAACATTTATTTTTATTCCAATCCATTGAAAGAGTTGAAGATCTCAAAACACCATCTATTTTCTTGTAGCTTGTAATGTACTCTCTCCGTCCAAAAAAAAGTGTTTACCTTATTATTTATGTTTGTTTGAAAAAAGTGTCCAATTTTTATTTTTGACTAGACGAGTACCCGTCCTTGCACCGGGTATCATAGACCTGCAGGAGTTAATTACGATATGAGATATCTGTAGGTAAATATTTGTATAACGATATGCGGTTGTTGCTGTAAAATAACATTTGTGTGTGCAGATATGAAATGGTTTTATGTGGATTTATAATGGTGGATACGGTTACTCTTTTTAATTTATTATTTACGTTAGTAAATGATTTTTTAAGCAGTTTAATTTTTAGAGAATTATTGGAGGCTTATTACATTGATTAAAATTAATTTGGGCTGTTACAATTTTTATTGGTTTTGTTTTGATGAATTTTTATTCAACATTGTGTATCATAGTTTCCTAAATTAGATTCAACATTCAACATTCCTACATTTTCAAGGTGCTAAACTCTTTATAATGTAGTCGGGGTTGGTGCGATGCACGAATCTTGTTCTATAAAGATCTCTATAACTTTGTTGATTTAAGGTTCGAAAATTTGTCATTTTATTTTAACTCCATGTTTTTAGCATTTTGTAACTTCATAATAAATAGCATTGCTCATAAGAGTTATAACTCCATCAGTAATATCATTGATCATAAGAGGTTGTAACTAGATTTTTTTATAACTGAAACTATAAAGGCATTTATTTACGCACAATTAAATGTTGATGATTACATAACTTAGCATTGATCATAACATTAACCACATTTATATTAAAAATATAATCATTTACAAAAAAAAAATGGAAAAAAAAAAAAGGAAAAAAAAAACTCCATGGGCATAGATGTAAGGTCATTTCTAATTTCTTTAAGTTTTTTGCAAAATCTGTGCTTTTTGAAGTAGATCGTACAATCGAGTTCCCTTATTCAAAAGAGAGAACTGTCACTGAAAAAAGATCAAAAGTTAATACTTGATTCAAAAATTAAAAAACAAAAACTTAAGTGCAATTGAAATATACCTTTAAGGCGGTGAAAACAAGTGTCGTGGGGGTGTGTATTTTGCCTTCAAACTCTTGGGGGGACTACGTACGTTCATAATTACTTCTCACATTTACTCAATGTATGCATGCATGGAGTAGTTTAATATCATCACGAATTTGACATGCATGACAGTTAAAAAACATAGTGAATCACTAACACGAATGTTTTGATTAGCTATTCTTTTTTTTGTCTCGAACTTCCAAGTTAATATAATGTTATGGTTCAAATGTACATATTAATGTTACATGTTGATTTTTAGGAGTGCTACTTACCGCGTATTGTTGAGTAAAGAAAACTGATCCTCTGGGTCACGCACAAATCATCTAGATTTGCATTGTACCAACTCCTAAAAATTATGTCAAAATAGTGTGAACATGTACTTCATCATCATCATTGTTATTGGTTCAAATGAATCGCTTTTATCTAGAATAACTCTTTGATAGGGTTATTTTGTTAGTTGTTGTACAAGGACTGTTGGTTTTTTATGTGATATAGAGATATAGGGTATATTTAAGTTTCTGTTGAGTGGTGGATGCAGGTTCGGGATTTATCGTAACTTATTGTTGTAGGGGTTTTTGGTGAGTGTTGTTGTAGTATCGCCATGAGAGTATGAATGTACGTCGTCATGGTTTTGGAATCGCATTCTTTGTCTATTATTAATTACTTATGTGTTCGTATACAATTGATCATTCGTAGTTTGACGTGTTGAGAAGGTTGCTTGGTTCATTAAATGCTTACTATTGATTTTTGTGTCCATTCTGCTCGTGTTTTTTCTCTTTGAGATGACAATTCTTATAGCATCAACTCTTGTAGTATATATATACCATTTGACACATAAAATTATAATTTGCCTCATAATCGCAACGTGGGAAACCTTGTTAATGATCATACGAGCCACACAATAAGAAACATATATAAAAAAGTATGATGGAAAAGTTTGGAATGATAAAAAAAGATAGAACATTACCCTGGCAAACTTGAATGATTTACTGGTTATCGATTGTAAGATTGATTGTGTAACGCTCAATATTTATAAGCAAATAACTTGACTATTTATGTAAAATTGTAAACACAATTCAAGCCCTAATACGTGTTGGCCCGACCAAAAACGTTTTTTCCATATATTGACACCACTTATTAATTATACAAGGGCATAATTTATATATAATTGTTGTAACATGTATTTTTATTCGAAACTCATTGAAAGAGTTGAAAAGAAGATCTCAAAAATCACTTCTCGTTTTCTTGTTGATTGTAATGTTACTGTAACTAGTATGTATAGTGAACCTTTGTATATGCTAGATTTCACCTTTAAAGTAATCTAAAACTATATATATGTAACATGTGTCATGTACGAACCCGCCCAAAAATAGCTTGCAGAGTATATTATATCGGAATTTCCAATCAATAAATATATGAATGATTTAACACTTTTTCGAAACTATGATTGTTGTAGTCGTTCGGATATGAGTTTGCCGTATTTCTTAACTCGGATTTTACTAATCAAAGACTGAGACTTAATTGAATTGAATGAGAAGAAGAAGCCGGAAGGGTTTGCATGAGATTTCGCGAAGCAGAGAGCAACTTGTAAAAAACTTAAAACTGTAAAAAATGAGAAAGAAAAGGATACTTTATAGGGTGAAGAATGACGAGGAATGGAAATGTGCGTTAGTGTCAGTAGCTACGTGGCCCATACGCTGAATTGGCCCATAGCGGTCTCTCTTGGCCCAGTAACTTATCGGAACCACCTTATGGAACGATAAAGCCAACATTGTTATTTTTTAAAGTATCACATCGTTGGATCTTGGACTAACAATGTAATATTGGGGGACATGACGACGTATATAACCGGATGACTTATATCCGGAAGGTTCATCAAGACCGGAGGTCCATCAACCGGACGACCTATGTCCGGAAGGCTTGAGAAGACCGAAGTAACTTTTTACCTAGAGGACCTCTCGACCCCGCGATCAATGCCAAGGACCTAAGGTACACAGCCTATCTCAGGTTTTACAAGATGTTGTCCCCTATGTACCCATGCCGCCTGACACCTAGTCTAAGGGTAGTTCGGCTCGTCATCGTTTAGGTGTCAGGAACAGTGTTGGAATAGTAGATCTGCACAATATTTCGAGTAGTATAAATACCTCCAAACCTACTCGGTTTCATGTTGCATTTAATGCACTCTCTCTCTCTCATATTTATTACTTACGCCTTCCGACATAAATCCGTACTTACTCTCACGCTGGAGCTTGGTCTTGAGGCAAACCCGAGGCGAGACTAACGCGCTTATTTCATGCAAATTTTATTAATTTTTCACAATGTTTAACTTTTAATTTTTGTATTTTATTGACATTGTTGGCAACACTTTAACCACACCTTAACAGCATACTAGTATCAACTTGTATGGGCTTGGGGGTTGTTAGTGAAGGGCTCAAGGGTATCTAATATCTTTACCGATTATATATACATATTACATTTATCAGGCACTTTTAGGCTTTTCTGGTCTGGTGTTGGCCTGGCGTTGGGCCTGACATTGGGTCTGTATGTGTGGACTGGTCCGGTTACTAATCATTTTTTGAACTCGGCCCACTAACGCAAACCGATCCGGAATCCTATAATTTCAGTTTGGGAAGGTATACCAAAACATATACTTTATCTCCACGGGCTGAAAAAAAAATATCACAACAACGAAAATATCAAAAACTAACAAACAGCTCGCCGCGAAGCACGGATTACAAAACTCGTTTAAATTACATTCATAAAGAAACTAATACAACTATTATATTCATATTCATATATATATTATATATATTTAAAGCATGTATATCTTCACATTCCGTATATTTAGATGACAATAATCTCGCTATAAATATAAGCAAAAACCTACGCCTCACATTATTATTATTCTTTATGTCCATCCAGTTTGTGCTCTTGTAGGGTATAACAAGGAATAACCGCTCAAAATGGGCTTGGTAGGCCATTTGGAATTTTTAATAACAACATGTTGCGGCTCGGCTGGGCTCAGCTGAGCTTTTCTTCGGTATTTTTTTGCCTTTAATAATTTTTAATAAATGTTTGAGATCCCACACTTGTGCTCAAATACCCCCATTATGTAATTACAATTACAAATAACATATTTAGACGATATATGTACTTAAAATATGTATTTTTGCTATTTATTATGTTATAATTATGAGGATTTTGACATTTTTAAGATGAATATTTTAACGGCTATCAATATTTCATATGTCGTACAAAACTTTAAACTTAAAATAAAAATGGAAAAAAACAAAGAAAGAAAATGAAGATGAAGTTGCGGCTACTGTTCTCTTTATGTCCCTCCGGTTTGTGTTGCCATAGGGTATAACAAGGAACAACCACTCAAAATGGCCTTGGTAGGCCATTTGGATTTTGTATTGGGCTGGAGTAATGGCTTTGGACTAACATTTGTAATAACAAAATGTTAAGGTTCGGTTGGCTTTTAATGGGCTTAGCTGGGCTTTGTCTTATGGGCTTTTCTTCGGTTTTTTTTGCCTTTAATAATTTTTAATAAATGTCTGATATATGCTGTTAATACAAATAATGTCTAAAAACGTTATTTATATATTTCGACCTCTCAATGTTTTGATAATAACAAAATGTAAAAACGTTTGCAATAAAAATAAACGTTTACAAATTATTAATCGTAAAATTTCATTTCTAAGATTTGTAATCACTTAAGGTATGGACAAACAAATCATTAAGCATGATTAGTGATCAAGAAAATATTTTTTTCTTAACCATCACATTTTTACAAATGTATTTTCACAAAAATAAATATACAAAATATTTTCTAATTAAAAGAAAAGTTTTATTTAAAACTTAAATTTGAAATTCAAATTTTCCCTCCAAAATTGAAGCTTCCATACCAGATACAACCTTCCTTACAAAAAGACAAAAACAGGAGCGGAGTCTACTAGGCGGCCCCCAGATATATCTGAGACCGCCGGGACCGCCTGCAGTGACCGTTAGGTTTTCCTGCCTACAAATACTGCTCCATTTCCAGCAGAAAAATCATACCTCTTGGCACGAATTTTTCCAGTTTTCTTTCTCTCTCTAAAAACCTTATTTTTCTCACTAAATCTCTTGATCACTAACATTGTTTAATCTTGTTTCAAGTGATCTAATCTCTTCTTTTCATCTCTCCTTTCCTTTCCATCAAGTGCAAGAGAAGAACATTCGTATTCGCCAAGAAATGAATTGTTATTTTGTGATCTCTCCTCTCTTCTTCTAAGTATCAAAACTCTATTGTAATTATCTTGTGTAATTGTGTGATTCGGATCGTGTGTAGATCCGATAGTGTAGATCTAGTGATTGTGTATATCTTGTGAAGTGGTAGATTGGTTCTAGCTAAGATTAGGACTCGACATTTAGCTTAGTGTCGGAAAATAACGTAAGCGACGTGTAAACGGTTTTCGCCGCCTAAAGGGAGGTTGTTGACATAGTAAAATCTCGAGTCGGATACTCGGGGAGTGGAGTAGGGCGAAGAGATGCTTCGTAGCCGAACCACTATTAAATCTTGGCGTCTCGGTTTGATTGTTCTTTTCTCTATCTCTCTTTATTATTGTGATTGTTTATTAGCCTTAGCTTAGTTGTTTATATCGTTGATTCATATAAATTGGTTAAACTTTTAAAACGTAAAACGAACCTGTAAAGTAGTCAACCCCCCTTCTAATTTCCACAATTGGTATCAGGAG
>BQNB010205605.1:0-10605 GCA_026074375.1 Tanacetum coccineum | reverse complement strand
CACATTACCCCTATTCTCAATCTTCTTAATTGATCCATTCCTAACAGCCTCATTAGTTAGTGCACCAGAAATCTGCACAGCCTTTTGTATTGACTTTGGCTCCGTTGCTGCCACCATCCTACGGATCTATGGAGCAAGGCCATACACATATCTCTCAATCATCCTACTCTCAGGAGTTACCAAATGAGGAACTAACCTTCCAAAAGGGATTATTAAACACAATAAACCACAATTCATCACATATCTCATAAAATTATCACCGTCAACACGGTACAAAATCTGAATAAATTGACAAAAGTTAAATAGTCAAAGGACTACTAATGAAATATTTAGAACACAATAAGGGCAAAGGTTACATTCTACCCCCCTTAAAAGAATTTCGTCCCCGAAATTCAACTACTAACATTACTAAACAAATGCGGGTACTTCAATTTCATTTGATCTTCACATTCCCACGTGAATTCAAGACCACGTTTCGAATTCCACCGAACCTTGACGATGGCAATCCTACTACGCTTCAACTTTTTAAACTCTCTTTCCAAAATTTCCACAGGCTTTTCCACAAAATTCAACTTAAGGTCCAACAAACCTAGGTGCTAACTTCCCTTTCTTCCCAAAGCGTACCACACCTTTCCAAGGCGACACTTTGAGCAAGACATAGTCACCTACACTAAACTCTAGAGGCTTCCTCCTCTTATCAGCATAACTTTTCTGACGATCACGCGCAGCCTTAAGTCTATCCTTAATCTGCGTGACCTTCTCAGTAGTCTCTTGCACTAACTCAGGTCCTATTAACTGACCTTCTCCAACCTCAGCCCACATAATTGGCGAACAACACTTTCTACCATACAATGCCTCAAACGGAGCACATCTCACACTAGAATGATAACTATTGTTATACGAAAACTCAACCAACGAAAGATGAACATCCCAACTTCCTTCGAAGTCCAAGACGCACGCTCTAAGCATGTCTTCCAAAGTCTGAATAGTACGCTCACTCTGACCATCGGTCTGAGGGTGATAAGCCGTACTCATATCTAAACGAGTCCCTAATGCCTCTTGCATTGACTGCCAAAACCTTGATGTGAAACGACTATCACGATATGATATTATCGAGATCGGCACACCATGTCTAGCAACTATCTCATTCAAATACAATCTAGCCAACCTTTTCATCTTATAATCCTCACGCATAGGTAGAAAATGAGCAGACTTAGTCAATCGGTCCACAATGACCCAGATTGTGTCATGCCCACCACTAGTCCTAGGCAACTTAGTCACAAAATCCATAGCTATCTCTTCCTATTTCCATACGGGAATCTCAGGTTGCTGGAGCAAGCCAGATGGCCTTTGATGCTCAACCTTAACCTTCAAACAAGTCAAACATTTACTAACATACTCAGCTATATCTTTTTTCATTCTAGGCCACCAATACCTATCTCTCAAATCATAATACATCTTATCAGATCCTGGGTGTACAGAGTACTTTGATTTATGGGCTTCATCCATTATCAGGGTTCTCACCTCGCCCTTTAAAGGTACCCATATTCGATCCAGGTAGTACAACGTTCCATCACTTCTATGTTCTATCATCTCATCCAAACCTTTCTGCAATCTTGCAAATTCATCCACCGCCTCCTTCTGAGCCACCAGTAACTTATCCTTGATACTCGACTGAAGGATCATATTCATAGCTCTAACTCTCTTAGGCTTTACTTTTTCCTTCCTACTTAGGGCATCAGCCACCACATTCGCCTTACCAGGATGGTAGCGAATTTCACAGTCATAATCACTAAACAACTTTATCCAGCGACGCTGTCGCATATTCAACTCTTTCTGACTAAAGATATGTTAAAGACTCTTATGATCCGTATATATGACACTCTTTATCCCGTACAGATAATGTCTCCAGATCTTAAGTGCAAACACAACCGCACCCAACTCTAAATCATGGATAGTATAATTTCTTTCTCATCAAATTTCAATGCCTAGACGCATAGCTATCTATTAGGTTTACGAAAAAGACTCAGACCCCCCGTGTATTGTCTATAAAAAGATAGCATAGCTCTTTAGTTTAATATCATAAGCATATGACTCATGGTATTGGGCCGGGTCTTTTACCCACTTGTAAGCCCATACCATAGCCCATTAGGGCATCCAAACACATGTATTTATACCGCCCTTGCCCCCCCCACCCCCCACCCTGGGTCGCCCCCCCCCCCCCCCCACCCTTTCAACCATGGGAAGGGTGTTGTTCTTTGGTTATACACATACTAAAGGTGTTTTTCTTTCACTAGAATTCTTACTTTCTCTCTCTAGAAATTAGCCAACCCATCAACTCTTGATTGTGTTATGATATCCAATATACTACAATTGGTATCAGAGCTCATTGGATGATTAGCTAGATTGTGTGTGCATTTTCTTAGTTATTTTAGATCAAAAGTTTGGTTTTAGAAGGTTTATGGTCTTATTCTTGACACTCTTTGATTCTCATGTTTTTGGTGTTAAAGTTAGTGTTTTTATTGTTGTTATAGCCTTCTAGGATCAAGTTGTGCAAAAGAAACCAAGCAAAAACGTTCAAAATGGTGATTTTTGGGTGTTTTTAGGTGAAAAAGT
Source organism: Tanacetum coccineum (assembly GCA_026074375.1). NCBI lineage: Eukaryota > Viridiplantae > Streptophyta > Magnoliopsida > Asterales > Asteraceae > Tanacetum > Tanacetum coccineum. Next base: position 7,989 of record BQNB010205605.1, on the reverse strand, counting down.
TCGTATTTTTCTTGACTGCGTTTTGTCTCACTGGCATATTCTTGGTTGCGTTTTGTCAGAAAAAGTACACTGCGTTTTGTCATTTAGGTAAAGGACAACAGTACTGCGTTTTGTCTATTAGGAACTGAGGTTTTTTGCTTTCCTCGTTTTGGTTTTGCGTTTGGTTCTGTAATTAGCTTCCTACCCCGCCGGCACCCCACCGTTTTGCCTCTGTGTTTTGCCTCTGCGTTTTGCCTAGTTGAAGACCTATCTTGCGTTTTGCCTAGGGGAGACTCTGTCCATTTCATTTCTTGGTTGTGTTTTGTCTCTTAGCGTTATTTGTCCCTCCTGTGATTTGCCCTCTTGAGATTTGTCCTTCTGCGTTTTGTCTATGAAGATTTGTCTAAGCATCTTCACTGAATATTGTCTAATCTTTCTTTCACGAGATTTATCTAAGCTTCTTCCACTGAGATTTTGTCTAAGCTTCTTCACTGATATATCTAAGCTTCTTCACTGAATTTTGTCTTCTATTCCTTCACTGATTTTGCTAAGTCTATTCGTCTTCATTATGTAAACTCAAATTCAACCACCAAATCATAATTAAATCAACATAACACCTAATCTAACAAACAATCATCACTTTTAAACTATTCAATCACCTAATCATTATACCGATCCAACGATTATCATAAAACAATCAATCAATCATGTGCTAAAGCTCCAATGCCCATACAAGAGAGAGAATGCATCAGATGCAACCTAATGCAAGAAAATGCAAAGGAAAGTTGCATGACATCTTTTCGGCTACTTCATTCATTTCTATAGGTTCTTTCATACGATGAATCAAAATCCATGAGAGTATCCGAACGTGCATTCATGACACTCTTTGGTCAAGATAATGAGACTTTCACAAGACATGTTCCCTTATCTTGGATCAAATTTACAAACGCAGCTTGACAAAGATGAATTTCCTAAAAAGATAAATCCATGGCTGCACAATTATTGGATTATGACATGAAAAATCAGAGAAAGCTTTTGCTGAATATACTGGAGTCCAAGATTAAACATTTAGAGAAACACTAATCCTACACATGGGCTAATGTTTAAGAAGTCTGTTGCTGAAGAACACATCAAAAAGACCAGTTATGATAGAAGCTAAGGAAAGAACAGATGCAGTCAAGAGAAGTAAAGGCTGTTTTTCGAGTAAATCATTGGATCTTAGTTTTTAGTTTGTTACAGAATGCAGCGGACAAAGTCAAATGAGCAATATAACAGCAGCCGTTTGGGACTTATATCACACATGTTGTGGATGCAGATATCAGACCAGTAAATGACCAAGTGTCATCTGCTAAGATACATTTGACTGCTCAACATAATGTCCTTTTGCAAAAAGTACAACAACATATCTAATAAATCTGAACCATGGTTATGAACACAATATCTGTTTGAAAAGGATGATAGCAATACCAATCCTGATTCAACAAAATATGTGTCATAGGGAGGAGAGGATTGACCAGGATGGCTGAACATGACAAGTAAAAAAGTCCTTTGCTTAAGGCTGAGTTCTCAAATGAATGACAAGGTTGAAAAAGAAAGTTTATAAATGAACTTTTAAATAGATTGTATTACAACTTTGAAAAACATTGAATTTTCACTTCAAATATCAAGCAACAAAAACGAAAAAGTATTTCAAATTAACAAACCATGTAAGAATACAGGAGCTCCAGAGTTTCATGAATTTTGAGATCAATGTTTGAAAGCTCAGCACAGGCCAAAAACCACACTAATTGCAACTTGAAGAATCAAATTAAAAAGTGTGAAGGAAGACAAGTAAATGAACCCAAGTTTAAACATGACATTGATGTTTTGAAAACAATAAACATAAAACAAGAAGAAGTGTGGCTTTAAATTACTTAGCAGAGAATGAGAAGATAAGAATAAGGAAAATGAGCATTTTAACACAGACTTACAAAGATCATTATGAAAATTCTAATTAAAAAGACCACGAATTGCAGACGAAAGATCATAATGACTCCAATTAATTGCTCAAGTAAATATATACTGTTGAAAATTGCAGATTTTAAAAGCTCAGAATTCAGAAAAAGGTTTTTGCGAATAGTAGCATTCGAAAAACGAATTACAAACTTGAAGTTAAAAGTTAATATCGTATAGACTACGTTTTTGCAAAACCATTAACTTGAGGAAACCGGTGTTTATAACCACCCAGAAACCAATCAGTTGGTTAGACACCGAATGCGTTTAAAGTCTGAACGACCTAACTTTTTACAAAACAAAGTATTTGCCACCCAATTTGATGTGAGTTAACGTTTTGTCAAAACCAGTCACTCCTTATAATTTGCCTAAAGTTTCAAGAATATGCCTTGCAAAACCTCATCACGTGATTGCACCTAGCTCATCTAGGAATAGACAAGAAGAACCGTATGGTACAAGTGTTAAGCTTATAATTACTGTCTATAGGAAGCTAGGAAAAAAGACACAAGAAAGAAATAGGAAATCAAGACCTATTGTGATGCATACTACTAGTTCTACAAAGACCTGCATACTGGTAGCAAACCAAATCCCTAGGAGCAAACAATTAAATATCTAGGAGTTTTGCCTTAATCTAAGAGTAGTTGTGGAATGTCAAATGTGTGTCGCTAGTAGATCACTCTAGGGAGTCTAGTTTCTTTTCTGACTCCAACACTTTGTTTTCTCTACGTGTCATAAATGTGTCTTAATGCCAAATCATGATAATTGTATAACAAATTCCAAAAGAGGTGGAATCTGCTAAGGTTCAATCCACAAGACTAAAAACAAAAACAACCCGTAGAACCAAAGAGTCAACTCAAAACCTGGAAGGCAGATATGCAAGGACAAAGTTTTTTCCAAGAAGTCTTCCTCTGTGCACGATATACCAAACACTCCTATATCTTGTTTTAGTTGGAAAACGACGTAGAATTTTCAAGATTATGGTCTTAGGTGGATACCTACTGAAAGATTTCACCGATAACACAACCAAAGTTGATAGTGAACCCCAAAGGTTCAAATGTGATATCACTAACCCATATAATGTATCACACTCTTAATGTCAGGCATGTACTACTAACTCAAGTGCAGGTACATCATAATAATCTTATAAAGAAAGACTCATAAGTTTGGTTGCCGAAAGACTGATATCCCATAAACCAGTGGTTCAAGGATACAAATGCTGATGCACAAGAACAATGAAGTCCGTTCACATCAGTTACATGCCTCACTCTTACACGAACAAAATGACTTCAGTTATACACATCAGTTCATGCCTCTCCTCTTCAATGACAAAATGAACGTCCTGATCAATCATTTTAGGCCTCGCACATCAATGACAAAAATGCCGTTCTGTTTCCACATCATTTCCAAGCCTCGCTCTTCAATGGACATATGGCATCCTGCTGACATTAGTTCAGGCCCTGTTCCTCAAAGTAAAGACAAGGTTGTACCTTAGTGCGCTTTTATCCGTTAGAAGAAGATAAATCTTCTTGTTTAATGAACCATTCTCATCAACAAACTTACAATGTTTTCCAGCTTGTACTGTCATCAAGTGATCCAACGAACCTTTGATTGTAGTCTATATTACTTTTTCATATCAAAAATAGCAACCTCATATGAAATTTATTAGGGGGAAAGTGGGGTTTTGAATAAACTACATGTTGATTGATGAGTAAAAAAGGTCATACCGTCTCCTGTACACTCCAGACCAGGACCTGCACCTAACCTTTTGATGCATGGACCTATAAGTTCAAGGCTCGTACCTAATCATGCTCCTGCTATACCATATGTACCTCCCACCAACAAAGAATTGGAGTTGCTATTCCAACCAATGTTTTGATGAAAAAGTTTACTCCATTGGGTGATCATCAGGTTCCTACTATTAATGAAGTTTAAGTCCCGGTTAATTTAACCGGTCCATCAGTATCCATCTCCTGTGATCAAGATGCACCACCAGGAAGTCATTTAACATCATCCTCGAATCATCAATCCTCTTCGGTACATCTTGGTGTTGCAGCTGAGCAATCTTTTGAAGTTAATCCTTTTTCTACAGCTTGATCCCGAACCAATTGTCAATGTGTTTGCCCCAGACTCGAATTCTAAATGCATCATCGTTTGTGGTAAGCACGACAACTGAACCCAACCAAATCCACCAGCACATGTAACTCTCCGAAAATGGACCGATTCCTCATCCCTATTCACATTAAATTGGAACCCCTCTCGACCGGTATCAACTCGAAAAAACTTGCTTACAGATGCTTTGTGTGTGGCATCTAAAACTTGTACTGTCCAAAGTCGAACAAAAAAACTTCAATTCTACTGTTATTGAAGACTACTGATTTCAAGCCATGCAAGATGAAATCTATGAATTTGATTGACTGGACGTATAGGAATTAGTGCCACCTCCAGACTGTGCCATAATTATTGCTCTCAAGTGGATTTATAAGGTGAAACTAGACGAGTATGGTGATTTGTTGAAAAACAATGCAACGGTCTAGATAGCAAAAAGGAATCGTTAAGATAGAAGGTCTTGATTTTGAAGAATCCTTCGCCCTAGTCGCCTAGACTTGTGAAGCCATCCAGAATATTACTTGCCCAATGCTGCTAGTCAAAACATGAAAGTTTATCAAATAGATTTGAAAACCTGCATTCCTTAAATGGCGAGCTTAAGGAAGAAGTCTATGTTAGCCAACCAGAAGGCTTCGTTGACCAAGATCATCCACATCATGTCTACCATATGAAGAAATCTCTTTATGGGTTAAAGCAGGCAGCCCAAGCGTGGTATGACACTTTGTCCGAATATCCTTCTGGCATGAGATTCACCAAGGGTGTATCGATCCCACCCCTGTTCATTCGGAAAACAGCAAACACACTCATCATGTCAATATATATGTTGATGATATAATATTTGCCTCTGTACTGATCCCAAAGACGTAACCATTTTTCTAATGAAATAAGCTCCTAAATTTCAAATGTTCGTTGATTGGGTCAAATATCATTTTTCTTAGATTACAAATTTCTCCTTTGGTGGGGCGGTTAGAAACCTAGAGGCATTTTTATATGAAATCAATCTAAATATTCTATTGAGATTCTAAAGAATTTGATCTTCATAAAAGTGACCCTGTAAACACTCCATGGGGAGTGAACAAAAACAGGATGAGGACCTCTCAGAGGATACCCTGTTGACCGGACTCAATATCGCAGTATGATTGGATCCTTTGATGTATCTCACAGCCAGTCGACCTGACCTTGTTTTTGCTGTGTGCATGTTGCTAGATACAATAAGCCACTAAAAAGCACCTTGAAGCAGTTTCAAGGGTCTTTCAGTAATCCTTTTACAAAGGACCATAAATATGTCCCTTTTGGTATCCGAAAGACACCACCTTGGAACTAACAGCATACGCCATGACCAGAATCAATGCAGGTTGTCAAGACACACGAAGAAGCACACTAGCAGTACACAGTTTCCTTGGAGATAAGTTAGGTAGCGGTCAACAAAGAAGCAAACAAGCACGCCATCTCGTCCTATAGAGGTTTGAATAACAACTTGATGTTTGGATGTTGTCCCAAATCCTATGATGAGGTCCCAATTATCGATTATGGCTTGCATACAATCGACATCCCTCTGTATTGTGACAACAAGAGTGCCATAGCCCTCTGCTGCAACAACGTCCAACACTCCAGGGCTAAACACCATCGACTCCTACATCATTTTTTCATCAGATAACAAGGTGGAAAAGGGAAGTGGTTGTATTTGTATTTCATGAGTACATAGTATGCAACTGGCAGATATATTCACTAAGGCACTGCCCAGAGAACGATTCAAATTCATTCTCTCGCGGCTTGGCATAAAGAGTATGAAGCCAGAGACACTCAAATGTTCTTCCAGGATGATAAGGATGATTAACATATTACTTCAAGTTATCCTATGTAAAAATGTAGCATATTTCCAACAACAAAAAAGAAATTACAAAAATATAAAAACCAACAAAAATCCATAAAATCAGAACATATAAAATACCAAAATAGGTTTTTTCAGACATTCTTCTGCTTACGATAACATTTACGGACCTAGAACATGTCATTCAATAATTGACACGGGCCTTTAAAATAAGCTCGAACGGAAGAATTTCACACTTTTCTAAACATGTCAAAATGTATAACACCACGTGTTTTTAGGACAATGTACGACATAAAAAGTCACTATTTAATTTTATATTGTACCGTTTGTTTTCTTAATGGAAATCGTTTAAGTATCAATCGCGTAAACTAAAAATGATCAGTTTAACGTAAACAGGCATTAAGCAAAAAAATTATTGTTTTACGTCAACGAGGGTTTAAGCCAATTAAATTGAGAATAATTATTAACATTTCACAAGTTATTTTATCGGATACGTGAAAGTGTTTACCGTTTCACGATAACTGACAAATTATGTTTTTCCCGGAACCCTAACCCTAAAAATTAACGTACGCTTCAACAAATACCTACGTTTATATACAATGATCAAAGTTTATAAAACTTTAGGCATATGTATATATTTATTCACATCTCATATGATTATACAAGATAACAATTACTTTACAAAATACCAAGACATTACAAGTATACTTTATATAAAAACTACACTTTACTTTTTTTTATATAAACTTTACTTACACATTTCTTTTATATAAATACACAAGTAACTTATTAATAAAAGAAATAAGCTAGAAAACACTTTCCTTAATATCATGGGATGATTCCCATGATAGGAGACCAAGACATAAACCATTAAAGCCCTTAAAACCCTCCCCTTGGTCCCCTTGAACCCACGCCCCAACACAACCCTCCCCCTTTGAATTTTCTAGTCAAAGTTTGCAACTATAATATCTCCTAACTCTCCTATATATATTCATGCATGCATAGGTAAAATTTACATACTCTTTATACTTATCAAAATCACTTTTCTTTCTCTCTACCTCTACCAAAACCCACGGCTTGATAAGCCATCCATAAGCAAACCATACAAATTTTTCTACAATCTATACAACCCTTTACACATCAATCCTAAGGCATACTAAGGTGTTTTCAAGCATTGGTTCATCATTTGCAAGGATTAAGGAAGAAAAGGGAAGATTAGGGTTTCAAACCTAATCTTGGGTTTATAAGCTTGTAAGCTTTGGTTTTGAATCTAAACACGGGTTTAGCACTTATTTCTCATCTCATACATCATCCCTAAGGTCTTCCTAATTCCTTTATACTTTTATTTCTTATGATTTTATGTGTTATATGTTATTTATGGCTAAATCACCACTAAGGACTTTTTAATATGTAAAATGAGTTTTCATTTATGTTTATGAATTTATGCACTTATTCTTATGTCATATGGTTATATATATTATGGAAAAGTAAATGTAAAAGTATGTTAACATATGGTTTAAGTATAAACATGTTTAAGTATAAATTAGGGTTTTATAAGGTTTCTTAATCCTCACATGTGAAAATAATGGAAAGTAAATTAGTAAACTTGTTAATCATGGACAAATGAAAAATATATGGACTAATGGACATTAATATAAGTATCACATATGTTACATATAGTTATTAGGGTTTCTATAATAAACTACTAGTTTAAAAGTATAATAAAACAAGCTTTTTATAAATGAATACACTTGGATAATAAAAGGGTGTGTTAAATTCGAACTCATACAGTAGGTAATGACTTTTTATAAAAATAATACGCCTCATGACGATTCCAAAATGATAAGAAACTCGAAAAACCGATTTATAACGAAAAAGATACGTTAATTACAAGTTTACGACTATAAATACTTTTATAAAACTATTTTTATAAAATTTACTATTCATTACAGAAACTTGTATTTTTAAAACATCTAATATATGATATAACTTTTAATTACGATTTTGATCACTCATCTTACTACGAAGACGTGGACGTAAGAAACGCGAGCAACGGACTTAAAACGACCAAATTATGTCAT
>BQNB010205604.1:0-10605 GCA_026074375.1 Tanacetum coccineum | reverse complement strand
TATCTTTTCTTTTTTAACACACTTCTTTCTTTGGAATCACAACAATGAGTCGTTGGAGTGTTTGAAGGGGTCTTCCTCTTTGTCCTAGGTGAATACGACTTGGGATTTTCCAAACTTTCTCCACGCTATACAGTAGTATATCGCCCAAAGTATCATATGGTTTAGCGAAACAAACAATCGCGTGTAAGGGCCTCAAAATTTGTCCCATTAACAGTTATATACATGTGAACACATATTTTTTACGAAGAAATAAGTATTTAGATGGGCAAATATTCTAAACGAGTAATATGTTAGACGTTTATATTAATTGCATTATATTTTATAAACGGTGACACTCTATATATAATTACATTCCTTCTCGAAAAACCTCATTATGTATTTCGTCCAGGGACGGCCCTAGTCTTTTGCTTGCCAAAGTGACGCCATTTAATGTTTGTGTTGGACTGTTTTAGAGTTGACTTGGGCCAAACGATGTCGTTTATTGATGACCTGTTTTCTTTGAAATACGTTTAAAGTAAACGATGTCGTTTGATTTTTATTTTCTTTTTCTTTCTCTTTTTCTTTTTCTTAAAAATTGTTTATAAAACTTATTTACACCAACCTTCATGCATAAGAGATAAGTTCACTAAACTTGTTTTATCATTGTCATTACACAATCAAAAGGTGTGTAGGAACTCGATTAACACTTCACTTCATATAATCACAACACAAATCGGAACTAGAAACTAGAAAAGAGATGTTAGTTTAGAAAGAGAGAGAAGAGAGAGAGATGAGAGAAAAAGAAATTAGATTTAGAAAAAAAGATATTTGTGATTTTTCTTATGAAAATATCTATATATATATATCCCTACGACGCGTGGGATATTTAACTAGGACCCGGGCTCGGGTTTTGCTTGGGATTAAACCCGAAACATATACAATATTAGATTATCTATCGAGCCCGATTCCCGATAATATTCTATTACAACGTTAACTAATTAAAGACCGAAGCTCCATCGTAGAGTGACCGAGCTTCCTTGTTCGACTCAATAAATTAAGGCTAACATCATAATCATAGATACTCCTGGTGTGTTTGTATCGAAGAAGAAAGCACCTGCTAAAGGTGACAAAGGCAAAGTCATGGAGTTGCGTTCTGATGCAGCATTACTTGAAGCTGCTCAGGTAAAAGAAGCTCTCTAGAAAAGCAAGAAGGATTCCCATATGCTTCATGCAAGTGGCTCAGGTGATGGAGTTGGTTCCCAACCAAAGGTTCCTGATGAGTCTGAAGACAAGACAACTAGTACAGATGAAGGAACTGGTACTAAACCAGGGGTTCCCGATGTACCCACATATGAATCCGAGAGTGAAAACGAATCATAGGCTGATAGTCAAGATGATGAAAGCAACAATGATGATGATGACAATGATAATGACAACAAGGATGGTAAAAGTAAAGATGATTATGGTAATTCTGATGCTGATGATAATGAAAGGACTGATTCAGATGATGATGAAGAAGAAACAAATGAAGATGAGTATGTTTGTACTCCTAATCCTGAATATGGATTCTCTTATGATGAAGAGTGTGATGATCTGTATAAGGATGTGGACGTGAAATCATTAGGAGCAGAGCATGAAAAAGGAAGGAAAGGTGATGTAAAGATGACTGATGCTGATCAGAATGTTTCTCAAGAATAGTCATATGAGCAAGTCGTAGAAGATGCACATGTGACACCCACTTCTTCATAGAAGACTAAAAGTTCAAAGCAAAGCTCTTCCGTTTCGTCCGACATTGCAAGTAAATTTCTCATCTTGGATAACGTTCCACCAGTCGTCGATAAAGTCGCTTCTATGATGAATGAAAAGGAGAGCCAAGAAGTACAAAGCACTCAGATTTCCTATATTCTCATAGAACCTATAACGGTCATTCCTGATTCGTCTACTATTGATTCAACAATCGTTCCTCTAACAATATCAATGATTACTCCTCTTCCACAATTGTCGACACCATCTCTTGCACCAACAACTGGTTCAACTACAACCTTAATTCTTGCACTTCTTGATTTTTCTTCCCTGTTTGGATTTGATCTAAGAGTTTCTACCTTGGAAAAGGAGTTATCTCAATTCAAACAAGCTGACCATTCTGCACAACTCCTCGAATATGTCAAATCTTAACTTCCAACAATAGTGAATGACCTTCTTAGTACAAGAATTGATTATGCTACTCGAACAGCTCTCCAGTCATACACTAAGGAATTTGAAAAGAAGCTCAAGAAGAGAGGAAGTTATACATAGATGTTCTTGAGAAGTCAGTGAAAGACATTATAAGCGATGAAGTCAAAAGTTAACTCCCTCAGATCCTACCTAAGGATGTATCAGACTTCGCCACTCCTGTGATCTAGAGTACTATTACGGAATCACTTGAGAATGTCATCTTAGCTAAATCTTCTTCTCAACCGCAATCAACGTACGAGGCTGCAACATCTCTCACAGAGGTTGAATTGAAGAAGATTCTTCTTGATAAGATATAGAAAAGTAAATCATATCAAGCTGCTCCAGAACACAGAGAACTCTATGATGGACTGGTCAAATCTTATAATCTTGACAAAGATCTCTTCTCATTATATGGAAAGCATATTCCGTAAAGAGAGACCATGAAGATAAAGACAAAGACGAAGACCCTCCAGTTGGACCAAACCAAGGGATGAAGAAGCGGAAGACGAGCAAGGATGCTGAACCTCCAAGAAGCTCTAAATCAAAAGATTCTCAATCAAGCTCATCCAAAGGCACCAAGTCTCAGCCGAAATCATCTGGAAAATCTGTGCAAGAGGAATCAGTGTTTGAGACTGCGGACACTGAAATGCCACAAGATCAAGGAGATGACATGGGTAACGCTGAGGATCAACCCAACGTCGAGGCAGCTTTTAAGCATGATTGGTTCAAGAAACCAGAAAAGCCTCTGACTCCTGATCCTGATTAGAATGCTCGAAAACAAATTGGTTTCATACCTCCTCAGACTTGGATCAGCCAAATTGCTAAAGCAGAAAAGCCTCCTCTCACTTTCGACGAGCTGATGAGCACTCCGATCAACTTCTCAGCATTTTTCATGAATCATTTGAAGATTGATAATCTGACACAACAGCGTCTTGTTGGACCAACCTTCAATCTGCTCAAAGGGCATTCAAGAGTCGAGTGGAGCTTGAATATCACCTTGAAGAATGTTGCAAAGTTGTCACAGATCGACTTGACTGGACTAATCCTGAAGGACATTAATATCCATTCGCTCTTAGCAAGCCTGATAACATCATATATTTAATACTTTTCATATCAAATTCCCACGTTTATTGCCTTGCTTTATTAAATTTTGGTACTTAATTCGTTAATATTTTGATTTCAGGTAATAAAAGGCATTGGATAACGTCCCGCAGGAGTTACGCCGTAATCAATTGTTAATTAAGATGATTTGGTGCTGACGAGGCATTACGGCGTAACGTCCCGTAAGAGTTACGCCGTAAAATATTTATTGCTGAAGATTATTATGCTGACTAAGGGTTACGGCGTAACATGATGATTAAATTATGCCGTAACCAATTTTATTACTATGAGAAGGAATGCTGCGTCAGAATGTTTATGGCGTAACATGGTCGATGCCATTACGTCGTAATGATGACTCAAACCAGGGACTAAAGCTGCATATAAACTATGAAGTTTCAACAATTAATTACAAGTCCAAAGAAAGTCCAGGGTTTGAACTCGTACAAGGACCAAAGTTATTATTTAATATATATATGACGTGATATCATTTGATATCATTCAATTCTGTACGTGGTGAGTTAGCCGCCAAATAGAAAAGTAAGAAAAAGTTGTACGCAGCCGGTGTAGGGCAAACCCTTTGGGGTTTGCCATGACGTTCGACTAGGGGATTAAGAGCACTGATCTAGCACAATTTGTAATTATACTTCAATTTTCTGTGGTCAATTTAATTATGTTATTTTGACTTATTGGATCTAGCAATATGATTATTGATGGTATGATTATTTATTATGCTTTATTAGTTGTTCATTTGCATTTAATTAATTAAATATCCTCGTGATTATTAATTTATGATCTTATTGTTTTAGTTGCACCTTTATTAATTTATGTAGTATGTTTTCAGATCCTTGAACTCTCTGATAGGTTTTGATATGAGGTTAAGTGTGTACGAAGGTTTGAGTGACCAGCTTAACCCTTGTACACACGATTGATTATAGGAGACCAACACTTGTAGTTGTTCACCCTTTACCCATGAGGTTAGAGCCCTTAGTATTAAATTCTTAGTTAGGAGTGCTAGCTAATAGGAGACCACCTATTAGATAAAATATATCTCATAATTAAAAGGAATCCTTAATCATTGTAAACTGAGAATAGGTTAATTCTCCTTGCAAGTTCATTCCACTCAGTACACATAAGTTAGGTACCTCTACAAAACTAGACCTAACGAATTTAGACCCCTTCTAAGGTTGTAATTAGACATTGCACATAAGATCATTGAATGCGGCTATCCTTTCTAGTTGTCTGTCACTATACCCATTCCCTTTTCGACAGCAAGGCTTACCACCCAAGATTCCTGCAATAATTCTACTAAAACTCAAACATGCTTTCTTTAATGCCTTCTTAGGTATAAAATAATTTCGGTTAGACAATTAGAGACACAAATTGTTCTTTGGGTTGACACCCATACTTACCAATCACTACACTATACATGATAGGGTACACTGCTCTTTAGTGCGTAGGAATAGTCGAGGTAGTTAGGGTTTTATAAATGTAAAACCTGACGTAGTTTTATTAAAAGAAATTACGCATCAAGTTTTTGGCACCGCTGCTGGGGAACGGGTTTTGTTATTTTTGATTATTTGATTGATATATGTGTGTTTGTTTGTATGTGCTTTCCCTTCTGTTCTCCCCCTATTTTTGTGTGCTTGCATGAGTGTCGTTACAGTGTAACTCTTTTGATTACGCCGTAACTTGTTCTATTACGACGTAACCAGTTCATCAGGTTACAGCGTAACATATATATAAAAAAACTTAAAAATATTTAAAAAATTCATTTCAAACCTTGTTCTTGCGTAAATTGGTAGTGCTTGTTACGACTTAAAGCTACGATCCCTGGTTTGGGACACAAAAATAGTTGGAGCACTACTTGTACTTTAAAATTTCATCTGTGTTTAAAAATTAAGCCCGGTAACCTTAATGATTTTTCATGTGATGTATTTCTAAGTAAATTAGTTGCTAAAAACATATATGCTTCTCATCGTTGCTCAGTTTTATTGTTTTACATTTATTGCACAGGCTGTAATAGTGTACAGGAAGAGCAATTATAACAGGTTGAGAAGTTCTTGTTCTTACTGCTTAAGGTAGTAATAGACAAGATTCAAGGATATCCTGGATGATCGTGGAATGAGTCTAACTTTAAAGACTCGGTCATAAAGAAAAGTGCTTCTTGGGAGACAACCCGGCCTATCTTATTAGTTTAGTATGTAGTTGGTTTTGCCTTTTTCTTACTTGGTTTTGAAGGGAATGGATTTTGAGGGCAATTCGACACATATTATGTGGTAATGTGGTTGCTGAAATACAGCAAGTTACGGCGTAACCATAATGGTTACGGCGTAATTATTGTTGTTACGACGTAATGTTTCATATGATTACGCCGTAACTAGTTCCAAAATTTTTTCAAAATTGTTACCACATAATTACGGCGTAACTAACTCTGACGGTTACGCCGTAATCCTTTCCTGAATATCATTAAATTGTTTGAAATTTTACAAAACCATGTATATTGATAAATGAACTTTGTGGGTATGTTCTATAGAAACCCTTACGAGACTTCACTCGTCTACTTGGGCCCCCAAGTGGTTTAAAAGGCTTGTTGCATATGCTAAATGCAACCGTGATTCCTACAAAGTGAGTTAGGTTTTTTATAGTTTTGTATATTCTGTGCTATTATGTTTTCTATCCTGGTTTATGCTTTTGGTATTAGTCTTTCTTGCAGCTATACAGGATAAGGTGCTAGGATACTAATCAAGCTGCAAGGAAGCATCTCAAACCGATCTAGTCAAATGTTATACTGGTTGATGTTGCCTGTGATGGTAGATGTTGCTTGAAGAAGTAGATTTGGAGCATGGCTTAGAGCATGTTGTCTCTTCATATTACCGAGGAAATCCAAGGGAGTCTTTCGTTCTAATTCTACTCTTGTTCTTGAATTTTCATTTCCTTAATTGTACAATAGGGATATTGTACAAACCAAGTAGGGGGATGGGAGTAGAATTATCACTTGACTAAGATTTGCCTTCGATTTTCTAGTTTTCTTTGAAAAATTATGCCAATTTTAAAATTTATGACATGTTTTTTTCTAATAAACTAGAATTAATCTTTGCCGAGCGCACTATAACCCTTTATTCCAATTGGTGAGGTTAAGCTTAATAATTCCGTTTTCATCTATTATACAAAAATCCACCAAAAATATGAGTGTGCTGGTAGTATTGTAGACTTTAGAACTTGGCTTGTACATCATTTCAAGACCTAATTGATTAGTTGGAATAGACAGTTCAAGAAGGAAACATATTAGGAATTCACCCAAATAGCCTTTATGTGTGTGTTTATCAACTTGTCACACTGACTTGTCGACCTCCCTGTGTAAAACCCTTGTTGCACTCAATGTTAGTGCAAGATACCCCTAGATCACCCTGTTTAGCCTATCCTTGTTTACACCAAATATGTCTGTTACACCATTTCACCTTAGCCTACCCTATAGTCTATTTTTCTTTGTGTTGAAATTTTTGGCTACCTAAGTACATGGTTCGGGGAAAATGGTTCGAAGATTAGCACTTTTGTTGATGACATATTATATTGATCATAAAAGACCCCCGGTATTGTCACGTTAGATACTATTTATCTCAAGTGGGGGGATGTGTTATTTATATCCAGGAGCAAAAATAAAAAAAATTAAAGAAAAAGATGGTGCAACTATAAGCCACTTAATGTAATAGCTCCTGAGGTCGGTTACGTATTATAAAACCGACTACGAGTAATGCAACTATAAGCCACCTAGTGATGAAAAGGATTATGCAACTATAAGCCATCCTAGATTATGGGTTAGCATACTCCGTAAGATCTCATTATTAGCTAAACTGTTATGAAGGTATGATCAAGTGTTCGCACTAGAAGATTTGGACTATGGATGGACAGTAGCCGATTATGAATACCTTGGATCTATATGACTATTTATTTTGTGTTTTTATCTTAACAACCATTAAATGTGTATCTCATATCTATCCTAACCCTTTATCACCCAATAAACCAATGTCACCATGTTGCCTTTAAGAGTTGTTTAGACCCTAACTCTAATTGGTGGAGATTTGTGTACTTGCCAAGTTTATGATAGAATACATGATATAACTGAGCAGTTGAGTGATCACCAAAAATGAAACACACATATTAGTGAGAGTATGAGTGTGATTTGTTTTTCCTTCTGTGAGGTGCTCGGTTTAGAATTTTCTAGTATAAGTGATTTTTAAATTCATATATTCCTTAAAAACCTAGGGAGATATCTTTTTGAGAATTATTTAAAAGGTTCTACTTGAGGACAAGTAGAAGTCAAGTTGGGGGATATTTGATAACATCAAATATTTAATACTTTTTCATATCAAATTCCCACGTTTATTGCCTTGCTTTATAGCATTTTGGTACTTAATTCGTTAATATTTTAATTTCAGGTAATAAAAGGTATTGGAACGGAAAAGATGCGGAAAAACAGCAAAATAAAGAAAATACGACAAAAACCGCATTATAGAAGATATTACGGCGTAACGTCCCGCAAGAGTTACGCCGTAAAATTATTGCTGAAGATTATTATGCTGACTAAGTGTTACGGCGTAACGTGACGATTAAATTACGCCGTAACCAATTTTATTACTATGAGAAGGAATATTGCGTCAGAATGTTTACGGCGTAACATGGTCGATGCCGTTACGCCGTAATGATGACTCGAACCAGGGATTAAAGCTGCACATAAACTATGAAGTTTCAACAATTAATTACAAGTCCAAAGAAAGTTCAGAGGTTGAACTCGTACAAGGACCAAAGTTATTATTTAGTGTATATATGACGTGATATCATTTGATATCATTCAATTCTGTACATGGTGAGTTAGCCGCCAAATAGAAAAGGAAGAAAAGGCTGTACGCAGCCAGTGTAGGGCAAACCCTTCGGGGTTTGCCATGGCGTTCGACTAGGGGATTGAGAGCACTGATCTAGCACAGTTTGTAATTATGCTTCAATTTTTTGTAGTTAATTTAATTATGTTATTTTGACTTATTAGATCTAGCAATAAGATTATTGATATTATGATTATTTATTATGCTTTATTAGTTGTTCATTTATTAATTTATGTAGTATGTTTTTAAATCCTTGAACTCTCTGATAGGTTTTGATATGAGGTTGAGTGTGTATGAAGGTTTGAGTGACCAGCTTAACCCTTGTACACACGATTGATTACAGGAGACCAACACTTGCTGTTGTTCACCCTTTACCCATGAGGTTAGAGCCCTTAGTATTAAATTCTTGGTTAGGAGTGCAAGCTAATAGAAGATCACCTATTAGATAAAATATATCTCATAATTAAAAGGAATCCTTAATCACTGTAAATTGAGAATTGGTTAATTCTCCTTGCGAGTCCATTCCACTCAGTACACATAAGTTAGGTACATCTACAAAACTGGACCTAACGAATTTAGACCCCTTCTAAGGTTGTAATTATACATTGCACATAAGATCATTGAATGCGGCTATCCTTCCTAGTTGTCTGTCACTATACGCATTCCCTTTTTGACAGCAAGGATTACCACCCAAGATTTCTGCAATAATTCTACTAAAACTCAAACATGCTTTCTTTAATGCCTTCTTAGGTTAAAAATAATTTCGGTTAGACAATTAGAGACACAAATCGTTCTTTGGGTCGACACCCGTACTTACCAATCACTACACTATACACGATAGGGTACACTGCTCTTTAGTGCGTAGGAATAATTGAGGTAGTTAGGGTTATAAATGTAAAACCTGACGTAGTTTTATTAAAAGAAATTACGCATCAAAGCCGTTACCATTGATTTTAGTTGGAGGTCGTTAAGTAGTTCCTGTTGACTACTTTATCAACAATGACCTAGAGTACCTGAAAGGTGGAAGCTTAAGACGGAAATACACAACTTCTACTACAAAAACCAAGGCTACTAAGTACGATAATATTGAAGGGATCGAAGACATGGTTCCAGTGTTATAGAGTCCGGTGAAGGTTGCATACGACAAATATGCACGTTGGGGTATTTCACGTTGGGGTCCAAAATGACAAAGGTTCTATGGATTCGCAAGACACATGATGTCCAGACATGATGTATACTCCAGAAGAAGAATCATTGTTGTAACCCATGTCAAAGTTATGAAGCAGTATGATTACGAGTATTTAAAAGAGATTGTAGTTCGAAGAGAAGACAACTCGCTCCACAAGTTCAAGGAAGGTGACTTCCCAAATCTTAATCTGCGTAATATTAAAGATATGTTGCTTCTCTTGGTCCAGAAGAAAATCTCAAATCTTGAAAGAGATGACCTCTTTGACTTGAATGTAGCATTAAGGATGTTCACCAGAAGTGTTGTCATTCAGAAGCGGGTGGAAGATCTTTAACTGAGAGTAGAAAGCTACCAGAAGAAGCTTAATATCACCAGGCCTGATACTTACAGATCCAACCCCTCCGACATGACCCCATTTACTGCTCATAACAACCCCCATGGAATCATCTATCTAGACACGTATTAGCGAAACATATTGATGTGGTCAGATGAACTCTACAAGTTTTGTGGCGGGACGCTCAATTTTGTCAGAAATGTTCTTCATGATATTGCTTCCATCCGCAGGATGGAGTACTTGCCAAAGAGAAGATGGAGTAAACGAGACAGGAAAAGGTCTCGCATCATAATCAAGGCGATCAACAAAATCATAACAAGCTGTCAGAAATACCCTCAAAAATTAAGGGGGAGCATTAAAATGTTTCTAATACAGCTTGTTAATAACCGAAACATTTTTCTTCCCGAATGCATATATGTTTTAAATCAATTAATATATCCAAAATATTAAAAGATTTAATATTTTTGATAGGGGGAGAAAAGTGATTAAAATATACGGCTAATAATGTGATTTTAAGATCTCCAGTGTATGCTAACCTATATATGTGCTAAACTCTTTCGACTATATTAATACAAATAATGTCTAAAATCGTTATTTATATTTTTCGACCTCTCAACGTTTTGATAATAACAAAATGTAAAAATGTTTACAATAAAAATAAGCGTTTATAAATTATTAATCGTAAAATTCCATTTCTAAGATTAATTACTTAAGGTATGAACAAACAAATCATTAAGCATGATTAGTGATCAAGAAAATATTTTTTCTTAACCATTACATTTTCACAAAAGTATTTTTACAAAATAAAAATACATAAATATTTTTAAATAAAAGAAAATGGTTTATTTAAATAATAAAATCTGAATTTGGTTTTTCCCCCAAAATGGAAGCTTCCATACCAAATACAACCTTCC
>BQNB010205602.1:0-10605 GCA_026074375.1 Tanacetum coccineum | reverse complement strand
AATTCATTATCTTCATTAGCAACTACGGTTATACCACCTTTCTTGGGTACACAATGAATGGGGCTTACCCACTGACTATCAGAGATCAGGTAAATCATTCCGACATCAAGGAGTTTGATAACTTCTTTTTTGATTACCTCATGAATTTTAGGGTTAACCCGTCTCTGACTTTGTACCACGGGTTTATAATCTTCCTCCATCAATATTTTGTGAGTGCAAACCCGAGGGTCAATACCCTTTATGTTAGTGATTTTCCAAACAATGGCCCGTTTATGTGATTTAAGCACCTTTAAAAAGGCTTCTATTTCATCATCTTTTAAATTTTTTGCAATAATCACGGGTAACTTATCGGTTCCCTCTAAGTAAGCATATTCCAAATGAGATGGTAAATCTTTTAACTCTAATTCCGGAGGCTCTTCAATTGAAGGTTTTGCCTTAGTCACTTCTACTTGCTTTAGGTCCATCGGAGGGAGTTGAAACGGGTCATTATTTAACAATCTTTCAATCAAGCAAATATCTCCCTCCGGATCAAAATCGGCATGATCAATTTCTGGTGAAATTGAATCATCTTTGAGATAAGCCTCGATCTCTTCCAAAATGAAGTCACTTCCCTCGAATGGAGTGAGGGAAGGAGAAGAGTCGGAAATAATAGGCTCAAAAGTCAGGATGGGATTGCCACCCATAGATTTATTAGAAAAACCAAGCACTTCTTGAGCATACTCCTCACAAGCAACGTCAATTATATCGATTTGATTAACCGATTCCGCATTATAATCACTTGAGTATCTCGAAGTGTGCCCGAGATTAAACGTAATTGCTTTATCATTAAACCTAAGTGTAATTTCTTCACCATAAACATCAATAAGAGCACGAGACGTTCTTAAGAAAGGTCTACCAAATATAAGAGGAACTTTAGGGTCGGCATCAAAATCAACTACTACGAAGTCGGCCGGAAAATGAAATTTCCCCACTTTGACGAAAACATCTTCGGCGACACCTTTTGGACGGGTAATCGACCGGTCCGTAAGTTCGAGAGTCATACGAGTGGTGGTAAGTTCGGGAAGAGAAAGTCTCTTCCACACGGACAAAGGCATAAGGTTAATGCTAGCGCCAAGATCGGCCAAGGCGGAGCATTCAACCATTCTGGGAAAATCACAAGGTATAAGGAACTTGCCCGGGTCTCCAAGCTTTTCGGGAAGCTTTTTAAGGAGGACCACGGAGCAATTCTCATTCAATGGTGTACTCGAAAGTTCAAACAATTTCTCCTTGTTACTAATCAAGCTTTTAAACATAGGGGCAAACTTAGGCATATAGAGCAAAGCATCCGCAAAACTAATATCAAAATGTATCTTTTGAAAGATTTCAAGAAACTTCATCATTTGAGCATTAGATTTTTCACGGAGCTTCTCTTAGTTAAGTCTAGAAGGATATGGAATATTAGGCTTAGGTAAATTCCTCAGAACATTGGGTTTTAGAATAGGAATGAGAATAACTGGAGGTTGGATGTGAGCGGTACTTCCTTGGAAATTAGTTTGCTTCTTATCCGTTGTCTCCTCGGTTTCTCGTTCTACTACCTTTTTGGAAGAAGGATTAGTAGGAATCGAAGGTCCCTCATAAGCAACACCACTTCGAGTAGTGATTGCTTTCATCTCACCCTTTGGGTTAGGAATAGTATTACTCGGAAGAGTACCTAAAGTTGAGGCTTGGTTTTGGAAGAAACTACCTAAAATACTCCTCATATCATTATTTAGATTCCTCCTAAGACTTTCCTCTTGCTTACTAAAATTACCCCTCAATTCATTAATTTGACTTTGCATATTTCTCATCATTGATTCATTAGATTTCATATAACTTGAAAACTCATTTGGAATCCCTTGTTGAACTTGATTATTAGGAACTTGAAAATGTTAGATTTGAAATTCTTGATTTTGAAAATTTGGAGCATAATTATTTGGAGCTTGAAAAACTTGATTACCATGAAAATTATTTCCTCGATTAAAATTATTCCCTTGATTTCGATTAAACCTATTTTGACTATTTTGCATTGGAGCAAAACCGGGTGGTGCCATTTGGTTGCTAGCACGGTTTGGAGGGGCTACTTGATTGTAAGCACCCGTGGCCGCACAAACACTAGATTGATTGCTATCGGTAGCATTACAATTATAGTAAGCATGGTTATCACCACAAATAACACAAGATTCGTCAACCGCTTTAACCGTAGCTGGAGTGACAACTTTTTTAGTAACAATCTCAACTAAGGTCAAAATTTGGTACGCAAGCTTATCAATTATCTCATCCGTCTTACTAGAACTTTCCCTAGAAGTCGACTTCACCCTAGAAACATTCGGTTTGTTTCATGAATAACGAACTTTTGACTTATTCTCAACTATATTCAATGCTTCTCTAGTAGTCTTACTCAAAAGATTTCCACCCGCCGCGGCATTTAATGAGTCTTGATCATTCTCATTTAAACCATTATAGAAAGTATCTATTTGGGTTAACTCCATAAATCCGTGGTGGGGACATGCTCTAAGCATTTCCTTAAATCATTCCCATGCTTCTTCAAATATCTCCTCGAATTTTTGGGTAACGAGAGATTTTATTTTTGAGGTGGGTGGTCTTCGAGGGAGGGAAAAATTGATTCACGAATTTGTTTACGAGATCATCCCAAGTCAAAATCGAAGTAGGAGGTTCTTTATCGTACCAAACTCTAGCGGCTCCCTCGGGTGAATATGGAAACATCATGAGTTTAATCACATCATTCAGCACATCCTTAAATTTCAAAGTCTTGGTAATCCTTTTGAAATTGTTAATATGAGTATGGGGATTTTCCTTCTCAAAACCATGAAATGGATTGGATTGAACCAATTGTAGCAAATTCGTCTTAATTTCATAATGGTCCGCATTAATTTCCGGTATAACGATAGCTTCTCCATACCCTTCCGTGGGGTGCTTGGAGTAGCTCTTCCATTGTTTGTTCCGCCATTGGTGCAACTTCAACGATAGTACGAAGCTCGGGTTCGGCTACGTTTAGAGCATGTCTTTTATTTTGACGTCTCGGAATGGTTACGGGTGAATTATTTGGATAATGAGAATTTCTAGTGCGCATGCACTACAAAAATAAAACTGATAAAACAAACAAGGAGAGAAAATATATACACAAAAATTATTTTTGTTTCACCGAATAATCAACAAACTTAGGGTAACTCCCTTAAGTGAAATTTGCAAGCAAGCGAGGGACGTAGTGGGAGCGAATCGCCTTAAAAACGTTTGTCCCTTCGGGTCGTAGTTTCTTGGAACAACCCTCCTAATAGCTTATTTCACAAAAGAGGTGCGCCTTTTTCGTAAGTGACACAAGACGGTTACTTTTTGAATCTTTAGATTGGGAACTTATTAATGGATATTCACAAATTCTCTAGTAAGAGAATTAAATTACTTTGTGTATTTTAGTTTTTTTAAGAGACACAATAAAAATCGAAAAATACAGAAGAGCAAATATTTTTGTATTTTTTTATTTATCTTCTACATATAGTAAAAAGAAAAGAAAAATATTTTTTTACTTTTATTTTTTTATATTTTAATTTTTTTTTTCAAAAGACGTAACTTTCGAAGACGAAAGGTTCTCCAAATCATGATCGACAAATTCAAACGAGAGAATCTTAACACAATTCCCCGGCAGCGGCGCCAAAATGTTGATACATATCAAATTATATATATACGTATAATATGTAAGTATAAAAAATTCACTAATAATCCTTGAGGAGAAAGATTAAAAGCAAATTCTACACAAAATATCGTACGTTTAACCGGTAAGTGTTCATCGGGTCGTTTATACCCCAAGAATTATGAATTGAAACCCCGTTTTAATTTGGACAATAATTTGAATGGTTTCAAAGTTTTTGAATTGGTTTTCTATTTCTAAAAATAAAAACACACAGAACATATAAAGAAAAATAAACGACTAAGCAATTAAGCAATTAGACACTAAAACGTTAACGGGAATTAAAAAAACGCAATAATTAAGCAAGTGTAACAAATTAAAGACCTACGAAAGCAAATTTAATTCCTAAACCTAAATATGATAAAAGAAAATTTTATAAAAAAGAATTTTAATTTTTTGATTATTTTTCTAATTTTTATGATTTTTTAAAGTTTTTAAACAAAATAAATGCACGAAAATTACTAAAGTTTAAAATAAAAATTCTAGAAAATTACTAAAAGTTGCTAAGCATGTAAGGATTGCAGGAAAAATAAAAGCTAAGAAAATGCTTAAACAGATAAGCCTAGAAAAAGCAAATAAGCACTCGAAGTGCTTATGTAAAAGATGGGACAAAGAGGTGTTAAAGGAATTTTGCATACACCTTAGGACGTAAAAGTCCCAAGGGCGCAGCGGTAAAGAGGTGTGTGTTAAAAGAGGGTTGAGTTAGGTTGAGGTCATGGGTTCGAGCCTTGCTCACCCATGACTTCACTAATTCCCCTTTTTTTATTTTTTGAAAAACTTTTTGAAACAAACTTATAGAACAGCTTATAATAAGCAACTTTTGTGAAGAAAGCTTTTTTTAATATCACAAATAAGCTATAAAACAGCTTATTAAACAGACAGATGTGACTTAATGAATTATTGGCTTTTTAACAAAACTTAAGGAACTAAAAAACTTGAATAAGCTCAACCATGAACAAAATAAGCTACTAACACCTTACTACTAACCTAACAAACAAGTATGATCACGAAATAAGCACAACTACAAGCCTTAAGCTAAAAACAGAATTAAGCACTTTTGAAATAACAGTTTACCAAACAGCCCAAACAGGACTGTTTGAGCTTATTTTTAAGCAAAGAAAAAGATCCTTATGACTAAGTGGCTTATACCACCTTAAAGCTAATCCTATAAGCTTTCTAAATCTACTCTTGAAAAGTATTTTGAAATTCAATTGAGCAATGAAAAGGCTAACTAAAAAAACTACTTGTTTAGATTACACTACTTTTTTTTGGTTTTTTAATTTTTTATCAAAAGACAAAGTGTAAATTTGCAGACTAAAAACAGATATTCAAATAAGCTTTTAAACTTGAAATAAGTCCTAACTAATCTAGATTGGCCTACAAACTAGTTGTATACTAATTTTTAAAAGCTAACTCCTACTTTTACTAACTAAATTTTAAGCTTGAAAATGGTCTTAAGGCCTTTGATGCCTGCTGATGCACTTGACCAAAAACACAAAACCATTATATGCAGACTTAAAAACTTGGTTTCTATAACTTTTAAACACCTAAACATAAACAACTTGATTAATAAAAACGGCTAGAACAAATTTGAGCTTAAAATGCATATGAAGCTGAACTTATGACTAGAGATTCAAACATCTAAACACAGACTTGATTCAAACTTGAATTAAACCTACAAAAACCTTAAATCCTTACTTTATAAACTTCAAAATGAGGTTTCAAATCAAACTAAAGAACCAAAATGCTTTTGGCAGTACTAACTCAAGTTAGTACTGCCTTGAGCCAAACACCCCTTTAATTTACTTAAACTCATTTTTAGCTTATAAATTTTGAGAATTAAAGCTCAAACTTTAAATACCAGATACTACAAAGCTTATAACAGATCTAATGAACTGATTTCAATAATCAAATAAGCCAGAACAATAAGCCTTTAACTAGTGCAACTATTTTTGGATCTTTAACTAAATTCTATCAAAAACTTAGCAAACTAAGATCTACACTAATAACTGATCACAATTAACATCAAACAACTATAAAAAGCAGTAATAAGCTACTCTAAGCAATAATAAGCAAACAATAAGTAGGATTAAGCTAAGGTGAACAGCCAAGGGCAGTACTAACTTAAGTTAGTACTGCCCGAACCAAACACCCCTTTAAGATGTAAATTCCTATTTTAAGCTTATAAATTTGAGATTTAAAGCACAATATATTAATACCAGATAGTAGATAACTTATGGTAGTCCTAATAAGCACATTTCAATAAGCAAATAAGCTAAATCAATAATCTACTAGACTATGCTAATTTTTTGGATTTTCATGACTGTTTTATAACTAAAACTGGAAAACTAAGATTATTACTAACTATTAAACATGTTAAGCATTTGTCAACTATAATAAGCACTAATAAACTAAACTAAGCAATAATAAGCAGTTAATAAGCAGTAATAAGCTGAAATTCAAAATTAAGCTACAAAAAGGAATTTGAGAACTTACAATAGCCTTTGCTCTAAACAAGGCTTATCAAATGCTCTTATGAGCTAATCAACAAGATCCAGCTTATCCTAGAATAAGCTGGTGTGGTCTTGGAAGCCCATCCCTTATTGGCTTCCCTTCCATAATAAGCTATGGTAAGTTTTGAGGGTAGATTGATTATCTTACAAGCTTAGTTAAACATTAAAAGCTTAACTGAACTTATGGCTAGCTTATGAATGTAAAGACACATTAATGACTTATTTTTAAAAGATTTAAACATTAGAGAGCTTATTTAACAATACTGTTTATAAATGAAAACATGAAATGATAATTAAACACTATGAAAATTAAGTTCTTATTGATTTAACAAACGGATTACAAGCTATTGAAAAGAGAATTACATTGATTTTGAAAACAAATAAGCTAAATGACTTTAAAGAGAAAATTACATTTAAAAGCTAAATTAAATTCCTAACTTAAGCTAACTAGATATCCTTGGAGTGAAGAGGCCTTCAGTATTTATAGGTAGGAGGAGAACTTCTTAAGGTCTTTTACATGCCCTCTTGTTTAATCTTGGCCCTCGAATTCTTTCAATCATTGGATCCTCAATTATGACCATTGGATTAAAATGTGAGCACACGGATTGCCAAGCTGGCAATCCCACTTCTTTGGAGTAGTGTGCTTTCTTTTGTGTTGCATTGATTCAGTGTAAATTCCACAAGAGTGTTTTTGTTTTGAATCTTGCGTGTCCTTCTTTTGCAGAGCTGTCCTAATCAATATCAATAGGGTGCATTTTTGATGCTCAGACAAGGTACTTGGTACTTGGAATCTTCATTCCACAGGGGGGGGGGGGGGGGGGGGGATGGGGGGGGGGGGGGGGGGGGGGGGGGGGGCAAGCTGGACGAGTGAAGGGATTGGGTAATTACACTTAATTGGATAATTTATGTGAATTGGAAAAGGACGTAAAACAGTAAAACTTTTTTCCCATCCCCCCAATTTTATTTTTTAGGTGTTTGACTTCGGGTAAAGTGAAGGGTTAATTAGCCGGGTAATTATAAAGAGGAGGGCTTGGAATTTTTGGCCACAGTTAAAATGAAAAAAGTGTTTGAGGTTAATATGTAACACTTAAAACAACCGTTAGTACCTAAATGTTAAAGGATTATCGGTGTTATTTAGGGCTTTAGGGAAATTGGATTTAACATTAAGGCTCATTTGGTATTTGAGGTTTTGTCATTTAGTGGGTTGACCTGGGTTGACTTTTGTATGACATTTGCTAGAAACTCCTGCTCTTTTGCGCACTTCGACCGTTCCCGCGTTCGTTTTGCCCCAGTTTTGACTGTTTTCTGTGATTTTTGCAATATCCGTACCTACACAACACAAATGACAAAACAAGCAATATACAAGCATAATTTGGCACAAATTGATTCATTTACGGGCCTATTTTTAGATAAAAAGGATATGTGATATCTCTACATATCATAGGTTTGAAATGTCAAAGTTGAATACAATTATCATAAACGAAATATTTCATAGCAGGGACAATTATCATGGAGAAAACATTATTATTGCATCTTACTCATGACACCAATACGTTAATCAGGGAAAATCAACCGTAGTGACATTGGTTAGGGAACAACAGATTGTCCCCGTGTAAAGGTAAGATTCAAATATAGTGCGTTTGGTTACCTATCTGGCTAACATAAACGGGATTCGTCAATCTTGATAGATCTATCCACAATATTCACGTTCACTCGTATGTGATTAATGGTCCATGATAATAAGGGACTTTTGGCATAAAGTGACTTAGATCACAATCAGTAATATGATAGCATATATTTAGAAAACACTTATATTCATAGTTTATAGCATGTATCCCCCTCACGGGTTTATGAAAACATTCAAGAGATTTAAAAGTGATGCTATGAACTCACCTGATAGGTAGTTGTAATAAATATTCCAAAATGTAAGTTGACAACTTTATCCCAATCTTAACAGAGAAGGTTGATATAGTCAAAATGATAGTAAACAGCCACGTCACGCAATCTGAGTAAATATGTCAAGTCTTAGGAAGATTGTACTCTAAAACTTTGGTTTTAATAGTTTAATATTGTTATGAGTTTGATTGGAGAGTTTAGAATTATTGTATCACCGTTCAGGCCATCATAATTCAGAGGTCATTCAGTAAACGTTTGAGGAGCTAGGGCACTTTAAATCGTAAACCCATCAACTCAGTCAGAACGTAATACCAAGATGAAACCCCTTAATATGAAGCTCCCTAGTATTGTGGTACGATATAGATTCGGGATAGGATTTTTAAAAGCACATCGATGATGAATTTTATAATAGTTATAACATAATCGGTTTTAAGCGTTTTGCTCAATAACTAGAAATGATAAGCACGTCAAGCGTTAATTAAAGTTATGTCTTATAAGGTTTTGAACACATTTCTATACTTTTTCAAAATGTTATATTTTAGACCCTTAAGAATGAAAAATGGCAAAATATACCCTTGGAGTTTTCACTTTTACAAGTTTGGTCCTTCTAGTTTAAAAGATGTACAAAGTAAACCTTGTACTTTGGAAAGTGACATAATAGACCCCTATAGTTATAACTTTGATAAAATGACATTTTCAGTCCCTTTAGTTATAAGTTTCAGAAAGTTACGATATATACCCCTTGCATGGAATACTTTTGCAAAACAAGTCTAAAACGCCATGCAAGCTTATTTTAAGACTTCAAATGATATTTAAAGGTTATATCTTATTAGTATAAGTTAAAATGAGAAGTTTTAACGTAACAAAAGTTCAAAATAACGATTCGTTAAGCCAGAAATCAAAACGGGTCGAATTAGGGTTTTTAAATGAAAACGCGTAGGTTTTTAATTCAAATTCCTTCAAGACTTGATAAAGTGGTTATAATAACATTAGTTTAACTTAATAGAATATATTATAACAACATTTAACCATTATAATGATTTGATTTAAGAAAAACACAAAATTAGGGTTTCGGGTGCACGGTTTGGATCAAAAAGAGAAAATGCATGGTTTTTGAGTTTTAAAACTTTAACAAGAGTATATTTAGGATCATATGAACATTATAAGAGTGTAGGAGCAGGTATGAAGATCATAGAACCTGGGTTTGAGCTTTGAAGATCAACAATGGAGGAAAACGGGTCGAAATGGGTAGAAACGCTTCGTACGCCTAGGTTTTTCTTCTTCGGGGCTTCAAGGCTTCAATCCTTCTCTTGATTATTATTCTTGGGACTTATTAGGAGCTTCTTGAGCAGAGATATGTTGCTAGTATGGGTTATAGAAGAAGATGTGGGGGATGAGTTAGAATGAAGGGTGTTTGTCCCTATTTATAGTCGAAATTCACCTTGGAGCCCAAGAAACTTAATGCCCAAGTTTAGGACAGGTGGGGGTGATGTGGAGGAGCTAGGGACTGAGTTGGAGAGGCTAGGTAGTGAGTATGTAAGCTAGAAATCAAAGAGAAGGATGTGGATCATCCTTGTGGTGCCGCGGCTACTATGGTGCAAAAGAGAGAGATGTGGCCAATTTTATAACCAAATGATGAGTATAGAAACTTTGTAAGCTGCTTAGTGATGAACTAGGTGTATCATAGAGGTGCTTGTTTGCTTGGTTGCATGAGAAAATGGGTAGAAATAAGCAAAAATGGGTTGCGGGTCTATTTTGGATTCGGTTTAGGTTTTAAGCTTACATTTCATGTGCATTTGATTAGTGATGATAGATTATGGATTATTAACAAGATTTGATAGGTGGTTTGGGTTTAAAATGGGTGAAAACGAGTAAACGGGTCAAAACTTCACATTAGGGTTCGATTAGGGTTTCTTGGATTTAATTCTTGTACATTGTTGTTAATATGATGAAATGATGATGGAATATGATTTATAATGTTGTAATTTATGTTATTACAACTTATTTGGGTAGTGGTTGAGGTTTAAAATGGATAAAAATCAAGAAACGGGCCACGGTTTACTATTTAGCTTAGGTTAGGGTTTCTAACTTGGATTTCTTGTAATTTCATGAATTGAGAATGAATATAGAATGTAAATGAAGTGCATGACTTGCTTGTAACTTTTACTTGATAGATTATACAAGATTACTTAGAAAAACAGAGGTAAAACGGCTATTTTGGATATCATGCATTAATGACTTGTACATTATGCTTTAAAGGACTTTTACCTTATTTTGAAAAGAATATATATTCAAATGAGATGTTATATCACTTGTACATGAGCTTTGATTACTTGTACATTCATCTTGGATGTTTACATTGCCCAAAATTAGGGTTTTGGCATAAACATTATTGGTTTATGTTCATTTGATATCAATGTCGTGAAATCTCCGTTAAATGAATAACGTATATGATAAAATAGATAATAGGTCATT
>BQNB010205601.1:0-10605 GCA_026074375.1 Tanacetum coccineum | reverse complement strand
GCCATATTCTTACCTTAAGTGATTTGTCGTCGCCAAGTAAACTTTTGACTAAATAACTTGTTTACGTAAACTTTTCCTTAGTATGGCATTATATTTGTTATTATCAAAACATGAGGATCATTATATCGTTTTTATGCGAATATTTGTATTAACACTGCCGTCACTTATCTCATCATTATCAATCCGAGATAAGTGGTCGGCGACAACATTTTCTATACCTTTTTTGTCTTTTATTTTGATATCAAATTCTTATAATTGCAGAATCCAACGTATAAGACATGGTTTAACATCTTGCTTTTTGAATAGGTGTCTTAAAGCTGAGCAATCGGTATAAACAACAGTTTTGGATAATATTAGATAAAGTCAGAATTTGTCGAAAGCAAATACTACAGCCATCAGTTCTTTTTCATTAACAGTATATTTTTGCTAAGCCGCATTAAGGGTTTTGCTTGCAAAATAGATAGGGTAAAAGTGTTTACCATCTTTTTGTCCTAAGACTGCTCCAAATACGAATTCACTTACATCACACATAAGCTCAAATGGAATATTCCAATTTGGGCTCACGATCACAGGAGTACATATGAGTTTTTAGTTTAATGAATTAAATGTTTTGTGACATTCATCATTGAATTCAAATGGAGTATCTTTTTCAAGCAATTTAGTTAAAGGACTGGCAATTTTTGAGAAGTCTTTGATAAAACATCGGTAGAAACCGGCGTATCCTAAAAAACTTCTAATGCCTTTGACATTAGTAGGGGGTGAAAGCTTAGAGATTATGTCGATTTTGGCTTTGTCGACTTTAAGGCCTGCACCGGACACTTTGTGCCCAAGCACAATTCCTTCTTTAACCATGAAGTGACATTTTTCCCAGTTAAGGACAAGATTTTCATCCTTGCAACTTTAAAGCATTTTATCGAGGTTATTTAGACAGTTATCGAAGGAGTTTCCAAAGACGGAGAAATCATCTATGAATACTTCTACAGATTCTTTGATCATGTCATGAAAGATAGCCAACATGCACCTTTGAAAAGTCGCGGGAGCATTTCATAAACCGATAGGCATTCGCCTGTAAGCGTATGTTCCGCAAGGGCATGTGAATATTTTTTTCTTGATCCATGGGATCGATTGGGATTTGAATATATCCAGAAAAACCATTGAGAAAATAGAAACATTTATAATCTGTGAGTCTTTCTAGCATTTGATCCATGAATGGCTAAGGGAAGTGGTCTTTTGCGGTTGCTTTATTGAGTTTACGATAATCGATGCATACTCGCCAACCTGTAATGGTTCTTGTTGGGACAAGTTCATATTTTTTGTTTGTGACTATTGTGATACCACCTTTCTTGGGTACACAGTGGATATGGCTTACCCAAGGGCTATCGGTGATTGGATAATAATACCAGTGTCGAGGAGTTTAACGATTTATTTTTTACAACTTCTTGCATGTTCGGGTTTAATCGTCTTTGTTTTTGAACAAATGGTTTTTTGTCTTCTAGGAGCTGAATTTTATGTTTACAAAAAGACGGACAGATTCTAGGAATGTCTGTTGTTTTCTTAGCAAAGGCTTGCTTGTGTCTTTTTAAAACAGAGATGAGCTTATTTTTGTTTTGTTCAGAAAGCTGAGAGGATATGTGTACAGGAAGAAAAGTAGGTTCTTCCAAGAATACATATTCTAGGTGATCAGGAAGAGGTTTTAGTTCAAGATCTGAAGGAGGTTCTTCAAGAGATGTCTTAATTTTATAATCGGTGTTAAAGGTGATTTTTTTAATGTTAGTTCTTCGGTTTCAGAGTTTTCTTTGATATTCATAGCCATGAATTCATCAAATTCAGCAAAGTGTTTTTCTTCGAGAATAGTTCCTTCGATGGAATGAAGGATTTCACTTTCTTCATCGAGAAGAGCATCCAAATCTTCTTCTAAGATTTTATCGATAACATTAATGCTAAAACATGTATCATTGTTTGAATAGGAGTGTTTTATTGCGGAATCGATTAAGAAAGTCATACGTTCAGTACCACCTCCAAGATTGAGTTGTTTTTGTTTTACTCGAATTACTGCATCAGCAGTATGGAGAAAAGGTCTCCCTAAGATAAAAGGAACTTTATTATCTTCTTCTATTTCGAGAATAACGAAATCCACGGGAAAGATGAATTTACCAACTTCAACAAGCATATTTTCAGCAATTCCAATAGGGTGTTGGAATGATCGGTCGGCTAACCTTATGCTTATTTTAGTCGGTTTGAAAATTTTAAGAGATAAATTTGCATATAGAGAATATGGCATGAGATTAATGCTAGCACCATGGTCGGATAAAGCATTACATTAGAAGGCTTTGCTAAAAGTACATTGAATAAGGAAACTTCCAGGGTCTCCGAGTTTAGGTGGAACTTTGTGTTGAATCATAGCAGAACTTTCATCGCTCAGGAAAGCAGATGAGATTTGTTCAAGCTTGTGTTTGTTGCTAACGAGTTCTTTGAGAAATTTGCCATAATTCGGCATTTCTGCTAAGACGTCGACAAGAGGTACATTGATTCTTCTTCGAAGGCGTTGAGGATATGGAATTTTTGGTTTTTATGGTTTAGGTATCAGAGTTTCTTTGATTGGTTTTGAATTTTGAGATTTTGGTTGGGGTGTAGATTATTCTTCTTCATACTTACTATCAAAATTGATAGGTTTTTCAGAATCATTTTGTTGATCATTTGGGTTGATAGGTGGGTCATAGGATTTACCACTCTATGTAAATACGACATTTACATGATCATTTTGAGCTTATGGTAGTTGGTAAGGTTTAGATGAGCTACCTTTTGGGTTTGGTTGAGTGTTACTTGGAAGAGATCCAGAGGCTCGACCAGACTGCTTGTCAGCAAATCTATAGAATTTTGCTTATGGGTTTTGGATTGAGGCTTGATGATATTTGGTTGTTGTTTTGAGTTTGGTTTTAAGATCCATAAACGTATCTTCGACAACAGAATTGGTCGATTGTTGAGCTTTTATGAATTTGCTTAATTGTCTTTGAAGATCGGGTTTATCATCATAGTTGGATCGATAGTTGTCTCGATTGTAATCGTTTCTTCCGCTTGAACGCCAATTATCGCGATTTGAGTCACGATCGTGGTAATCATTGTAAAAATGTGTGCGTCAGAAGGTTTGCATAAACTTTGCTTCTGCTTCAGGAGACATGGGTTTGTCATCTTCGTCATATTCAGGTTTCAAGTGATTTGAACGGGATTGCATTTCTTTGTACTGAGCATCCATTTTCATGGTCATGGAATCCATTCGTGCCATAATTTTTTTAGTATTCAAATTACTGCTACCTTCATCGGCGAAAGCTATAGTTTTCTTTAGAGAAAAATTTGTTTTTTGGTTTTTATCCCAATCGAGCTTGAGTAAGACTTTATCTTCGAGGAGTTGATAAGCTTGGTTTGGTATCTTGTAGAGGAAAATACCACCAGCTGCGGAATTAAGAGCTTCTTGGGTTATTTCGTTGAGACCGTGATAAAAGATTTTAATGATATTGCCTTTAGATAGATTGTGACCATGGTAATTTCTGAGCATCTCCTTCCTACGAAGCCAAGCATCGGTTAAGGTTTCATTTTCATGTTGAGAAAAGGCTCAGATTTCTCCGAGGAGTCGATCGAATATAGCTGGGGGAAGAATCAGCTTATAAAGGCGATGCGAAGTTCATCCTACGTTTTGATGGTTCCTTCGTTGAGTTCGCCAAGCTGAGTTTTTGCTTCACCCGTGAGTGATAGGGGAAACATCATTAGGCGGACGGCTTCATTTTCGATGTCTCTGTATTTAAACATATCACATATTTCGAGGAATTTATGAATGTGTTTGTGCGGATCAGTTTTAATTCTACCATAAAATTGGTTTCCTTTGACGAGATTCAGGTGGTTACCTTTAATGGCGAATTCATTTGCGGTTTCAGGAATGGTGATTGCCGAACTGGGAGTATGAGCGACAACACGGTCGGCAGCCCACATGGGTTCATCATCCATTGGGTTGTAATTTTCAATAATATAAAGAAAGTGACGAAAATAGTTGATGTTAAGAATGGGTAGGTAGACAATTCTTGGTTGTGTGGGTCATTCGTCCCTTCGTTCGAATGGGACTCTCCTGTTTCTTTGATGAAATCTACAATTCAGGGTACGCTGAGGTTCAGATAATGGTTCGACAAGTTCTGAATTGGAAGTACGTGTATGCATCCAAGGTGAACTATTGGAAGATTTAGAGAACATTTTTAGGAAAAAATGTTTGATTGTAAAAAGTGCAGCACACTTTCTGCAACGAGAGTTACAACAAGCAAGCATATTGATTTTTAGGAGGAAAAAGTGATTAATTTTGTTTTAAAAGATAACAAGAGATGATTATAGAACATTTTAAAATCCCCAAAAATGACGCCAAAAACTTTGATGTGTTTCAAAAAGCTTTAAATTTATAAGACTAGAATTACCGATTGTTATATGGAAACACACGGGTAAAGTATAACCCACGTATGTATTATAATGTTTCAGGTAAGACTAGGTCGCCCACAGGGATTTTATTATGTTCTTATAATCACAAGTTTTAAGACAAATCTTAATGACTTTTTCAGATGAGATATGATTGATGATGATTTCAATAATAAAGGAATATGACTACTCGGATAGTTTCATATAATTCATAAGCAATAGTAATGATTACGATCTTTGATTTTAGGACTTAACTTATAAAAAGTTTTTTTCGTCAAAAAACGTTTTCACAAATTAACTTGTTTTAACTTAAGACTTATATTAGTCAACTTAATCAAATGTGTCACGCAAATAATCAAGTTACTATTATGTCAAATCTATTTTGCTTATCAAATAACGTAAGCAGATTTCTCCAACCAAACGATAAAGACCATAGACAAATCTTTAAAATAATATAGTACACAACGTGTCTTTAGACCTATACCGTTATGTGTATACAATCAAAGTTGATTAACAAAGTTGATAAGATTAGACACGATAGGATTTTAACACAAGCTTAAGATTAATAAGATCGTAATAACACCAAATACTTGTTGATTACATTAACATCACCGAGTAGATATAAGTAACCTAGCCACTCATGGCTATGGTGTTCATAACAAAGTAAGGCAAAGAAACAAGAAACATACGATAATCGGATTAGAGATGGATTGAACATAACCCGTTTACAAGTACCGAATCGTACTAATCCATTATTTAACTAAATACTATAATGTTGTTCTTCGTCTTCGCCCGAATTTCGTGCTAAAACCTAAAGATTGATGAAGAGTTTGAGAGAGAATTATGTGTGATTGATATGATGAGGAATTGATAAAAATGGCATGATTTTCGTCTATATTTATCGGCTGGGAAGGGCAAGAAGTGCGGCACACATTCTAAAATGTGTGGCGTACTTGGCTTAAGTCGGTGGAATTATCATTAATGCTGAAGAGAAGTGAGACGCGCATTCTGGGAAAACCGGCGCACTTTGTGTCTTTAATGGCTTCATTGAATTCAATGGTAAGCGTGGCAAACATTCTTGTGATTTTGGATTTTATCATTTGTTTTCTTCTAACTTGTCTTCCAATGAGCATAAACACTTTCATCTTGATCATTTTGAGCATGGGATGTCTTCAAGTGAACATGCACATATTTCATGTTATTAAGTACCAAAAGTTCATGAGAAATGATGAAACATATAAAAATAACACCGCCGAAAACATGTGTAATTAAGGCGTTATCACTAGACTCAATTGCCTTTAAAATGGCGGTTGACACAACATCTAACTCAATATTGTTGATTTTATACAAAATTTCTAACATGACCCATTTTCTACAAAAACTTGTTGTCCCGATTTTTTATATGGCTAAAACGACCGAACCTTGAGTTTTATAACTTGACATAACATCAAAACTTCTAGATTTTATTCATAAAATATATACTTCAGTATCAAATGCACACTTGGTTTAAAGAACCGAGGAACCGTTCTTTATGGGTTTTGCCAAACACTAGTTTTGACCCGTTTTAACCAAAACAATAACTTATTACTTTGGCCCGCTTTAAAAAATACTTTTAAACCTATAACAAGACATCTTTACACTTCATCATTATTTGAGTATTTCGGATGAAACATTCAAGTTGCCAAGCCCACTTTGATGTGCATAAATTTTATGACAATATTTTTCAAAACACTTAACTAACAAACTTAGTTCTTATTCTCAAGGTTTTATTAAGATATTAAGATTATACAAGATGTTGAAATATAAAATGCAAAGAAAGAGATAAATGCCTATATGAGGTGCACGAGTCCTAGCATAAGTCCTTTTGTGCGAAAACATGAATTTGACAAACAAATGAACAAATAGTATGCCAAACAAGACACCTATGTTCCATAAACAAGCAAACACAAATACAAGATGTAAACATGGGAAACAAGTAGACATATAGCATATCACACATTATAATTATTATTTCTACTTATCTGAATTACTGAAACATTCACAAAAATGCATTTTAGACAAAACTAGGAGTTACCCCAAACACCCCTTTTAAAATCATATTGAGTCGAATTTTTTTTAAGAACTAAATCGACAAACCAACGAATGAAAAACATGACAAGGTAGACACATATATTTCACAAATAAACAAGCTCAATATGCAAATTGAAATAAGCATACAATCAAGATATATAAGCAACGCAAAGTAAATGTTCAAAAGAGGATGTATAAATGTTCAAAGGATACCAACTAAAATTGCCCGACTCAAAAGTTAGAGTTTCTATGTTAATACGAAACTTGAAATTTTGGACATTTTGTAGTATTTTGCAAATTTAACTTACTTAAACCTATAATCAGTATCTCTAACCTATTTTATTAGAAAGTAGACTTAAAACCCTTCGAAATGGTAGGTGGCACGACTCGTACGGACTTACGGTTAATTATTTACGAGCTTTCAAAGTTGACCAAAATTTTGAAAAGCCTTATGTAGAACCGGGTCCGCCAGTTCCTTTTCAAAAGCGAACCATCCTTTGTTAACAAAGGGAACCGCGTGTCTAGTCGAATTTTCCAAAAACGAATATTTAAACCCGACGAAAAGTTTTAAACTTGGTAGGCTTTAAAGTAAACTTATATAACAATTTTTAGTCATTATTCAAGCTTATATAACAAATATATTCAACAATTAAAACTTCTAAGAATAAAATAACGACATGCTTTTCATATTAAGTCCTGCTTTTTGGATAATTTGATACATGGATCGTACTCGGTTTTGAAAACCATTTGTTTTGAAAACTAGAGCCACGTCGCTCTGATACCAATTATGGAAAACGTAGAGGGAGGGGGAGGGGGTAAATACGTTTCCGATTAAAATTTAAAAACTTTCATATCAAATACTCGATCAAACTCGACGTAATATGAAAAATACCAAATATAGTCTATGACTATATGAATAATGGAAACATAGAATAATCAAGTACTCACAACACAATCATAAACATCTAGCCACAACATAAACATAATTAACAAGTAAAGAAATAGCGATATGTAAAAGAGAAAGCAAACCGAACACGATGATTTATAGTGGTTCGGTCACGGAGCTCCTCTGCGCCCTAATCCACTCCCCGAGTACCCAACTCGAGAGTTACTTCACTAGATCAACATGCTCCCTTCTCGGCAGAGAAAACCTTACACAACGTCGCTTACACTTTTTTCG
Organism: Tanacetum coccineum; assembly: GCA_026074375.1. Classification (NCBI taxonomy): domain Eukaryota; kingdom Viridiplantae; phylum Streptophyta; class Magnoliopsida; order Asterales; family Asteraceae; genus Tanacetum; species Tanacetum coccineum. The sequence continues at coordinate 2,903 of BQNB010205601.1, read as the reverse complement.
GTACAAAGCTAAATACCGAGTCCTAACAAAGGTAGAACCAACCTATCGTCGCTTACACTTATCCGGTACAAAGCTAAATACCTAGCCCTTCTTTGGGTATAACCGAACCCGTTATGTTTTGTAGCCCAACATAACAAACCTTGTGTTTTATGGCATAAACACATAAACCATCTAATCTAAATCAAATGATACAAAGAGATGATACAAATGGGTGTACAATGATGATCCTAAACAAATATGTCTAATGGATGAGAAAGCCCGAACCAAGCATCAAGATCACAAAGCATGATGAGGTTAGTCTTCTATGATGGAAGATCACATGTTTCCTAAGCTTGTTGAGGTAGATCTTTATGTGCTTAAAAGCTTGTGGTGGATGTAGATTGGAAGATCTCGAAGCTTGCTTTGGAGGATCATTTCAGGTGTATGCTTATAACAAAATGAGAGTTAGATGCATTATAATCATGGGGTTTTATAGATGCATTCCTACATATCTAGATGTGTGAAAAATGGTGGATAAAGTGTGTTTGCAGTGATGAAAAACGGATTAGAAAGGCTCCTCTATTTATAGGCAAAAGCTAATTTTGCCGGTTCCCTTTGAAATGGAACCGTCCTTTGTAAACTAAATATGAAATTTAGCTAAAAAGTCTTTTGTAATCTTTGTGAGATTTTTCAAGATTTAGGTGATGCAATGCATGATGTTAAAAACCATTTTGTATTTTATTTTTCTTTAGTTAACTTTGAATATTTTACAAAATATGTAAGTAACTTGTGATTTAAAAAATATGCAAAGTGCAAGTATTGTTGGTTAACTTGCAAATATGAAATATATAAGTAATTCTTACTTGGTTACTCATAAAAATGTATAAGTAACTTTGTTAGATTACTTACAAATAAAATGTGCAAGTTAACTATTAAATACTTGCTAAAAATAAAATGTTTGTATACAAATACTTGTAAATGCAAAATGTGAAAAGAGGTTTGATCATAATGCAACATAACAAACATGTACGAACCTGTGTTGTAACATACGAAGACTCAAGACGTCGAGTTGTGTTGATGTGTTGATGTATGTTGAGACAAAATGTGATTACGAGTAACTTGTACACTTTACGTTTTGTATTACAAGTTACATGTTTGTCATTATCAAAACAAACGAGAATGTGTAGATTAAATATCGTAATATTTGCATTAACATTGATGATGAAATAAGTAGACGCCTTCATGAAATCCCACTTCAATCACAAATAAGAAATACCAAATCAACTCCGTGATCATTTAACATTCTAAAATCCGAATCTTGAGCCATTTTTCGTTTGAGTTAATCTTATATAGGATCGTTTTAAGCATTAAGTGTTGTGTTTGCTTTGGTGTTGTGTTTGATAGTCGTTAACTAGGACAAACATTGAAATGAATTGTTTTTTAAGTGATAAACGTTGTCTAGTTAAACTTGTAGTTAAGTCCCAATGATAACAAGGACGAATGGTGAAATAGGTTTAGCTTTTAAGGGTTAACTGTTGTTTAGGGAAACAACTAGGGGCGGTTGGTGCAATAGGTTTAAGCTTTTAGGGTATAAGATGTAAATTTGACTTAGGGCTAGTATTTTGAATATTCTAAACCCTAACCTTTTCTCGCTACTTATAAACTCAACCCGTTCCATCTTCTTCAACTTAAACCGCGACTACACATGAACAAACCCTTAAATCGCAAGCCCTATGAGCTAAACCTCTTGTTAAGGCCCTTAAACCGCGAGCAATGAAACCCCAAACTGCCTGTTCTTGGTAAAACCTTAAACCGTGAAGCTGAAGAAACCCTAAACCATAAACCGCCTGAACAACCAGTTAAACCGCGAGCTTAGTACTTAAATCGCGTGTAAGGCTCTTAAACTGCGTCATATCCCTGTTAAACCGCGATCATTTAAGCATAAACCGCGAGAATTCGTTAAAACCTAAACCTCCTGGTAGCTTCATAAACCATGAGTATAAATCGCCTAATTTCACCTGTAAACCGCCTGTTAAAGAGCTTAAAAAGCCTATCATCCCATAAACCGCGTGTACTATTTGCATTTTAAACCGCCTAGTACAAAAAGGAATCGTCTTTGTGTCCTTTTTGTCTAAACCATTCTTAAACCGCGAATAAGCTCAAATAAGCAGTTGTAAAAAGTTTTTTGGGTACCAAATAAGCTACGAAAGAAAGACTATAATAAGCACTTTAAATTTGACAATGAAAAGTTCAAGTCTTTTTAGGTTTAAATAAGCAAAACCTTAAAAAAATAAGAAAATAAGCTGCGTCTTATTAAGCTTTAAATAAGCTTCAAAAAGCTGTTTGAATAACTTATAAGGCACGAAAATGAAATAAAAATAAGCTATGTATGTTTTGAGAAGAGAAAGTACAAAGCTTTTAAAGAAATAAGCCACCAAACTCTAAATAATCCACATGCTTATAAGCTTAAAATAAGCTTGAATAAGCTGCTTGGATAACAAATAAGCCACAAAACTATTCAACAATAAGCTAGAAACATTTTTAGAAAGAAAAATTTCAAGCTTTTTGAGATATAAGCAATATCCAATCAAACAGTGTGCTTATAGCTTATAAATTAGCCACGAATAAGCTAAGCAACACACAAACACCCATAATAAGCAAATCACAAACACAAAATACCATTAGTTAGCTCTGATGCCAATTGTTATCATATAAAATTCACAAACCAAGCACGATACGGAGGTCGTGGAAGATAAAAGAAATACTTAGCCATATTATTAGAGAGAAAGAAAGAGATGGGAAGATGTGTGTGTTCTAGAGAGAGAAAGATACTGTTATCCCAAAAGATTTAATCCATACACAACATAAGCTATACCAATAAGCAAAAATAAAGATAGAAAAGAGATAAGGAAAGTGAAAGATTA